>CAUYQU010012534.1:0-97522 GCA_963574635.1 Cheracebus regulus | reverse complement strand
AGTATTAAGTATGATTATATAAGCTAGGTATATGTAAGCAGTAAGTTATACTTCAGGCAATAATTCTATAAAGTAATATATGATTATATATAAAGGATTATGGAAAGGAAATAGCAGAGTAATAACACTATAAGGTATTCTTCAGGCACTAATTGTGCCTTGGGTCTGGACAGTTCTCCTTGCTCGGTACCCATGGGAGGTGTTACTCACAGCAAAGATAGTACAGAGCTTGTCTGTCCACCCCACAGCTAGTTTCCCTATTATTAATATTTTATACTCCTAGTTACATTAATTACACCATGGAAACATTATTAACTGAAGGTCATACTTTATTCAAATTTCCATGGCTTTTAAAAAATTAACCCAATGTCCCCTTCCTGTCCCGGGAATTACCCAGATCTACCCTGAGTTGATTGTCTTGCCTCATCTGGTCCCTGTCAGTTGTTACTGCCTTTCCTTGGTTTGATGACCTTGGGCATTTTGAGGCGTGCTGGTTGGTATTGTGTAGACTGTTCCTCAGGTGCTATTGACCTGATGCTTTTCTCGTGGTTAGACTGGAGTTATACATTTCTCGAGAAATACCATAGAGTAGCTGCATCTTTTAAGGACTTTTATCAAATGATTTTGGGGACTTAGTTTGGCATTCCTTAAGTTGAATGACTTCCCAACTAATGAAATTAAAAGTAATATCAATGACAATATTAGTAATGGCAAAGAGATAGAACTTAATATACATTAGGCATTACTTAAGCACTTTGTATTGAATCTTCATGCATTGGCTCTTTATGGGGCTGAATATTATCCATGATTAGATAAACAGGTACTTCAGACAACTCACAGGAGGTCACATAGATTATGCATGTTGCTGAGATTTGATCTAAAATAGGATCTATTTCTAGAGTCCATGTTTCTCGCTTTGCTATCCTGCTTCCAGACTATGATGAAGGAGTAGCAGGAAAATAAAATAATTTATGAAACACTATATTGATGAAGATTATTTCTTTGAATTAATCTGGATATGCAGATTTCTTTTCTTGAGATGTTGGCTATTTGGTATTCAATAAGAACATGTGATATTTCTTAGAAACTTGTAGGTGACTAAACTAATCTGAATTATTTCTCCACTTTTTTTTCTATTTGTTTGTTTGTCAATCCTGTTCATAAAAGGGGTCATGAATCTCTAGCAATTGACCAGACATGGGATTTTCCAGATTTCAGAATTTCCTGTAGCTGAGGGTTACTTGAATATCCTCCTCCCAATATGCAATCACAAATACATATAGCTTTTTATTAAAAAACAATATATGTGCCTATTTTAAAAAAATGTGTGTCTATTTTTATTACTTGGAAACAGAAATTCTAGATTAGTGCATTTTTATCCCTATTTTCTTCACCTGGCATCATCTGGTGATCAGGACCTTTATCCTTCATTTTCAATTATTTGTTTTGGAAACGATAGTGGAGTTAGTTTTATTTTTAAAGTTTACAGTGAACCTGAACTTGAAAATAAAGCTGGTGCATCTGGTTGGTGAAAATTGTAAGACTAATAGGATCCCTCTGTGAGGATGACCACTTAGGCACAGAAATGTGTCACTTGCTAGGGCAGAAAGTTGAGTTCCTGCTGAGTTACGAATTAGAGAACAGCGCAGCTTGCGTCATCATTGGGAAGCCTCGACCTCCATGAGGTTTATCACTGGCATTTCAGCCTTAAACGATGGCAACACACACAGCAGTGCATTAAATATTGGTATGCCTTGAGTATAATATAAATGAAAATAATACTATGGCAAAATGATTTTCCAGAACTAAATGTCTACTAATTAATTCTGAAAAGTAAAATTGCAATTATTCATAGCTGTCATTTATTCTAAGGTACTTTTCGCTACTAGCTTGGCTTTTGTATCCTTTTTCTATGTCTTTCAAACAAACCTATAATATCAAAAATGAAAAAAAACACATCCTTTAAAATGACTCATTCTTCTCATTTCCTCATATGGTCTGGCATTTGTTTGTGGAATCCCATGTGTCTGTCTGATCCCCAGTCTGGAAATTCACTGAAGGTGCCCTGTGATGTGGAGGTATATTTCTCTTGCTCTGCTGTGGGGCACTAGGGTCACTGGAATGCCTGTGTCTCATTATCTTGCAGGTTATGGCAGACAGACCCCTTGAGCTGAGACACAGGACACTGTTGAATCTGAACCTTACATTCAAAATCAATCCTCTTTTACACCCAAATCAGGTTACTAGATCAGTGGGACTGTCAGAGATTTGACCAAATAAATATGACCCCACGATTGTAGCTGACCAATATCTTGAATAAAATTGTTGTTTTTGCAGTAAGTACTCTCTGAGGGCCAGTCTCGTAGTTTTCTAGGCAGTACCAAAAACAAAATTCTGAATTCCAACAGCACTAATAAATAATTTGGACAATGCTATAAATGAGGTTGAAGATGTATACTCTTATAGTCTCCATGAAAACAGAGAGATGAGTTGGGGAGACAGTTCATTCCTGTGGTTACTTATAGTCTGAATTTCCAAAGTCCAATGTTTCATGCAGAGGCCACAAGAGGGAAGGAAAACACAGCAGGTGTAATTCCGCCTCGTCTTAGCTTTTAGCTGCATTTTTGAAATCATCTCATTTTGTTTTAACCAAACAAAGCACTCTTGTATGAAAAGCAAATACAGTATTTCATGTACACAACAGAATTTCCCCAGAACACCATAATTAAGCACAATTACACATCAGTTTAACAAGCACAGGCCGCTGCAGCAGCAATCTGCTGGTTTCTGGGTTTATGTGACTCATCGTGATGGACAAGGACATAGTCATTGGAGGCCCCACGTCTGTCCAGGTGCCAGGCTGTGCTGTGTTGTGCGGTTTTCAGTAATGCCAGGAGCATGTGCCACGTCCACATCATGTAGAAACCTTCTGACACTCCATCCAAAACCAGAATCCATAGATTCCCATTCATTTGCTGCTATCTTTGTTTCCCAAAGATGATGAAAATAAATCAATTATTTTAGAGATTTCTGAGTGAAAGCCTCAGGGAAAAAAATGAGAATTAATCTAAGAGCAGGCACAATGTAATCACTTGCACAAGAAACTTGCTTTTAGTCACTCTCTCTTCAGCCAGAAAATGGAAGCATGTACTGATTTTTGGCCCATTTTAATCTGTTTGTTAGCACTTACCACATGTAGTAGTTACGGTCGTCCTGAAATACATGTTATTTATTCTAGCTTGTGTTTAAATTTTTTAAGTCCTAAGCAGAATACAGATGGCAGTCAAATAGCACATCAGGAAAAAGCTAGACATACAAGCTAGACAACATTGCTTTTATACGAATAAACATATAAGAAGTTGTATAAATATCTTACACAGGATAAGAGGTTTGGTCTGCTGTTTTGGGAGATAAAAAGTTTGCTTTCTAAAAGCTAAACGTTTTCCACTATTTTAAAGAAATATTTCCTGAACAGCTACAGCTAAGTGGTTTCTGCAGAATATTAATTGCAATCCAGTGGCAACCCGTATGGAATTTAAAGGTCCCTGTTATTTATGGAACATCATCATAGTACATCAATTCTGCGATAACTTGAAGAATCTAAATGAACTCTTCATGGTAACAAAGACTACAGCAACCAAGTCTATTTCATATGTCAAACAGAAATTTTATTACCCTGTCTAGAATAAATTTGCACAACTATGGTGTGATTTAAATTCTTGGTAAATCATTCTTGATAAATCATATGGTGCAGAACGTGGTGTGATTTAAATTCTTGGTAAATCATTCTCACTAAAATTCAGGTATATTAGCTTATATAATCCAATAATCATCGACTGAGATTTAGAGAAATTGCTCTTCGTATACATGACTATGGGTGAACATAATTTTAGAATTTAGTTTTATTCATTGAGTACCTTTATACAAAGAATTTTCATAAGTGGTTTTGGAGGGGAAGAGAAAGAACCTGATCAAGCTATCATTCGTAGAGTTCTCATCTACTGGTGGAGACAGGTCACAGAGAACAAAGAACACACAGCAGTGTAGACTAAGCGGGTTCCACACTAGCTGTCTAGTGTCCGTGCACAGCCCTGCCCTGCCTGACCTGCCATCATCACGAGAGACAGTGTTAATAGAGGATGTGACCGCAGCAGAATCTGAAGGACCGGGGAACTCCCTGGTCATGTTTCCATGTAGCCCCTAGGACACTCATGGTTGACTACATAAAAGAAAACAAGCAAGCATGGTAACTATGCTTCTGAAGGCACAATTATGTCTTATTCCTTTCTGCTTTGTTCTCAGCCCTTTTTGAAATTCAAGTGTATGCCAAATACATCCTTATGTAGAAATTGGATGTTTAAAACTCCATCGTAGTTCCACTTACAGTGAGTCGAGATCACGCCACAGCCTGGGCAACAGAGCAAGTCTCCATCTCAAATAAATAAATGCAACATATAAATAAGTTCAAGAGAACTATTATACAACATGGTGACTGCAGTTAATAATGATGTATTATGTTCTTGAAAATTGCTAAGAATATAGGTGTTCTCAAAAAAAATGAAAAAAGCATGTAAGGTAATGCATATATTAATTAGCTTCAGTTAGCCATTATGTAGGTGTACATATTTCAAACTAACATGCTGTAGATGATCAGTATATACAATTTTTATTTGTCAATTAAAATATAAATAAATGTGAATGAGAATAAAAATTATTAAATTGCAAAGTTTAATAAGAACAATTATTTTTAAAAAGCATCTGTTGTGTGTTGACTCTTGGAATAGGTGCTGCAGATTTAACAGTCACCAAGATAGACCTTCCCAGGGCTTACAGTAAAGCACAAAAATAAATATAATGCAGTGTGACAAGTCTTGCAGCAGAAAAGAGAGTGGTTTTCTAGACACATAGGATATGGGCCATCCCTGAGCAAGTGCAGACTGCATTAGAATATCAACAGTGTGTGTATTCAATGAGACAACTGAGGAAAGAGTGGACTAAATGTTTATAGCAGGTACAAAGGCTGAAGAGGGGAGACAACCTCAGGTACTAAAATAAATTGTAGTATGCCTGGATTGTGAAATGCCAGGAAAGAGGTCACGAAATAAATGCCAGGGGAAGACAGCAATGTTCACGTCACACAGGGCTTCCTGAGCCTCAGGATCTGGACTAAGAATAAAGTCGGTCACCAGAGAACTTTGAAGCAAGGTAGGGTCATCCTTAGGATCGGAATTTGGGACATTATTCTGGCTGCAGCACAAGAAGTGGGATGCAGCGTGGGGAGCAGTGAGATGATCCCAATAGCATCAATGATGGCAAACGAGGGTAGACAGTGAAGGGTGAGAACCTGAACAAGACGCAACATAGCATGTCTGGGAAGACAGCTAGAACAACAGACATCATTTCTGTATGAAGTATTTTGGGGAAGAGAGAGACGTGTGACAGTATTTGTAATTGGACTATGTAAGCTCTTCAGAATGATCCTAAAACAGTATTTTCCTTAGGCCCCTTCATTATCAAATCTTATTTCTAGTTCAATAATTTGGAAGAGATATTTTGAACAGCATTTTATTCATTATTATTATTTTGCTTTAGGGGCATCAGTATTTTAATTGATATTAAACCATACTGTTTGTTTCTCTTTTCTTCTTCTTCTTCTTCTTTTTTTTAATGGAGTCTTGCTCTGTCACTCAGATTGGAGTGCCGTGTCACGATCTTGACTCACTGTAACTTCCACCTCCCTGGTTCAAGCAATTCAATTACCCTGCTTCAGCCTCCACAGCAGCTGGGATTACAGGCATGCCCCACCCCACCTAGCTGATTTTTCTATTTTTAGTTGAGATAGGGTTTCACCATGTTAGCCAGGCTAGTCTGCAACTCATGGCCTCAGGTGACCCTCCCACCTCAGCCTTTCAGAGTGCTGGGATTACAGGTGTGAGCTGCCACGTCCAGCCATAGTGTTTGTTTCTAAGAAAACATGTCAAAGTCATCTCTGACATCTTAGGTTTGATTATACAGAGGCCAGGCATGGTGGCTCACGCCTGTAATCCCAGCACTTTGGGGGCCTAGGCGGGTGGATCACAAGGTCAAGAGATCGAGACAATCCTGGCCAACATGGTGAAACCCTATCTCTACTAAAAATACAGCAATTAGCTGGGCGTGGTGGCACACGCCTGTAGTCCCAGCTACTCAGGAGGCTGAGGTGGAAGAATCACTTGAACCCAGGAGGTGGAGGTTGCAGTGAGCCAAGATTGCTCCACTGCAGTCCAGCCTGGCGACAGAGCAAGACTCCGTCTCAAAAAAAAGAATAACCTTGGGAGGCTGAGGCGGGTGGATCACAGGTCAAGAGATCAAGACCATCCTGATTATACAGAGAAGGGATTTGATACACTTAGCGTATCAATGTTGGTAATGTCTTACTCATTTTCTACTCTACCTGAAGGTGACAGGATCCTCAAATAAAATTCTAAAGCCTGTGTGAATCTTCTCACCGTAATTTGGAGGCAGTAGTGACACTCAGTGTATAAGAGGTCAAGAATGCAAAATATCACAAAGTAATTCCCCCAAATGAAGCATCAGTGGCATAATCATGAAACATGCTTACATTTCTTCTGTAACTAAAGAACAAAAGTTAGGTGAAATACACAAACCTCCTGATTTTGGACCGTGCTACTTTGATAGTTACTAATCAGTGCCTAATGCCTGATAAGGGATGTGTGCAACACAGGTTCTCCCGTGGCCAGCAGTAGCCATACATCAGGATAAACAAATACCAGCCTCTTTGTTGGGACCGGGGAACCACAGGACTCTCCTGACCCTCAGCATGGAAAGCAGAAAGACCCTCACCCTCATTTTATTTCTGAGACCCCTGCACAGTACAGCTCCCTGCCTTAATTAATATAAAAATAGTATCCAAAAATGCCATAATGTATTTTAGTCTGAGAAATTGTAAACTTTAGTATCACAGAGGCAGAATGAAACATTTAAGGTTTGCTGATATTCATAGCAATAATTATCTTTCCAGTGCAATATGGCAAGTACTTTCCATGAATTTCATTCTTTAATTCTCATAGCCACCGTTTGAGGTAGGAAGGAGGAGGCTCATAATGTGAACACTGAGGCTTGATGAGACTAAATTGATCACAGTGGCCCAGCAAACACTGAGAATTCAAAACCGAATCTGGTGCCTGGACTCCTGACTGCAGAGTTGTGTCCTGTGCCAGGACACTGGGTGCCCAGCTCAGCTTCCCAACAGAGAGCCCACATCAAACAAGAGCTCTTTTTGTTATAAACCATGCAGGGTTCTGAATTAACTTTGTCAGTTTCAGTGACGTGCTCATTCAAGGCATCCCAAGAATTAAATTTAAGCAAATCCATTCCCAGCCCTGTTCAACTCACACTCAACAACTTAAACTTTAAAAACTATCTTTAAGCAAAAGTGTTCTCTGTAGCTTTCTTTGGCTTGTTTTGCCTTAGGAATGTTTCACTTTCATAGATCTGACCCTGTAAGGATTATCTTTGTTTGGTAGCCTGAGATGTAAAGCATACATTAAACCTCAACCAAATACCTGCATTTTGTGTGCGTGCTATTCTGCTTCGCAGAAGGTGGTGATATTCTATGTATTGAATGTCTTGATACTAGTGTGATAATGTATGCAAACTTCACTTCTTTGACATTCCCAGACACTGAGAGGTAAAGTTTCTCCTCTAGAATGCAACGTGTCTGGCTTAACCTCCGAGTGTTTCTATATCCCTCACAACAGACCTTCAAACCATCCAGAAATTCAGTTCTGAGTCACTTCTACAAACTTTCCAAAAACTGACAGCTTAATTAGAAAGTGGTTAGGTTATGAAAAAGATACTTGCATATACATGTTTATAGCATCACAATTCTCAATTGCAAAACTGTGAACTAACCCAAATGCCCATCAATGAGTGGATAAAGAAACTATGGTATACATATACAATGGAATACTACTCAATCATGATAAGGAATGACTTAATGGCGTTCGCAGCAACCTTTGTGGGATTGGAGACTATTTTCTAACTGAAGTAACTCAGGAATGGAAAACCAAACATTGTCTGTTCTCACTTATAAGTGGGAGCTAAGCTATAAGGATGCAAATGCAAAAGAATCATACAGTAGGCCTTGGGGACTCAGAAAAAGGGTTGGAAGGGGATGAGAGACAGAAGGCTGCACATTGGGTTCACATACACTGTGTGGGTGATGGGTGCACCAAAATCTTAACAAAGTATCACTAAAGAACTTATTCTTGTAACCAAATACCATCTGTTCCCCCAAAACCTATGTACATTTTTTTAAAAAGAAAAGAAGTAGGTTATAAAAACAAAAACAACAACAAAAAAGACAGAAATTGGAACTTGCTCTTGGCCCCTACAAGATAAAGTGCAAGCCCACGAACAGTTCTAAAAGCAAAACCAATGCATTTTTGGGATAGGTGTCCAGAGAAACCACCCTGAACTTCCTGGTACTAATTTTTCTCCTGCTTCTGCGCTTCCAGTGCTGCAGAGGGATCTTTTAAACCTGTAATCACATGACACCAGGTCTCCTCCAAAGTTCTGCAAGGCCTTCTTCCTGCATCACTTGGCACCATCAGGAAGCCTGACAGGCAGGGCCTCCCTCACTCTCCATGCCGCCTGTGTACATTTGCCCCTCACTGCCCTGCCAGGCACACTGGGATCACATCTCTTTCTCAAGGAGCTGATTCCCATCTTGCTTCAGGGCGTTTTCTTCACTGCCTCCTCCTCTGTCCATCTCTCGGTACCCTACTGTCTTGTCTTAAATTACTCATCATTAAATCACTTTCATTTCTGGGAGCCTGAGACAGGAGCATCACTTGAGCCAGGAGTTGGAGGTTGCAGTGAGCTATGATCACATCACTGCACTCCAGCCTGGATGACAGCATGAGACCCTGTCTCAAAATAAAAAAATTTTTTAAATTTTTCTTCTTAAAACATAAACCTTGTATTAGTCTGTTTTACATTCCTAATAAAGACATACCCAAGACTGGGCAATTTACAAAATATGAAGGTTTAATGGACTTACAGTTCCACAGGGCTGGGGAGGCCTCACAATCATGGCAGAAGGCAAGGAGGAGCAAGTCATGTCTTACATGGATGGCAGTGGGCAAAAAGGCAGAACTTATATATGGCAACTCCCCCTTATAAAACCGTCAGATCTCGTGAGACTTAATCACTATTATGAGAACAGCACAGGAAAAGACCTGCCCCCATGATCAATTACCTCCCACTCGATACCTCCCACAGCACATGGGAATTCAAAATGAGAATTGGGTGGGGACACAGTCAAACCATATAAAGCCCCATGTGTACAAGGATTTTGTCTCATTTATTCACTACGCCCATTACTTAGAAGATGGCCTGACACACAGTGGCTCTCAAAAAAAGATCTTTTAAGTGAACAAACAGATAACATATTTTAATAAAACATTCTGTGTAGTTAACATTTGAGACAGATCAACGTTTAAAATACATTAGAGGTTTGGTGTATTTGGATGCATGTTTTATTATAGTGGTATTTTAATGAAAGATTGATTCTGAATATTTTGTTTTCCTCTGTAGACCAAATAGTTATTCATTCTGTTTCATAAATGACTGTTAACATTCATTTTAGGGAAAGAATATTCAAAAAGATTCTATTTATTTAAATATTCAGTGGGGAATGAAGAATCTTATTTGTATTGTTTATAGCAAAAAGCACATAGTTGAAAACAAAACTGGTATTTGCATTTTAGGAGTAGGAATTGCAGACAAAAGATCAGACGTATCCAGAAGATGCTCCGATTAATTGCAGCATTTGTGTTGTCAGTATATCTGTGTAGCCATGTTTATCCCTTAAAAGACAACAAAGCAAATACCTATCTCTTCAGTTGAAATGGCATTCTTTTATTGGCTTTTGAAATTAAATATTATATCAATTGAATATCCATTTGAAACTGTTTACATTTTAAATAATGTGTAGTTTGGCATAAAAGAGGTCACATGTTCACTTTCTGAATTGTAGCGATAAAAATATTCCTTGTGTGTTTTTTTTAAGGGTTCATTTGCTTTTCCATTTTCAGAAATTGAAAAGGGAGGGTGTGGGGATCCTGGAATCCCCGCCTACGGGAAGCGGACGGGCAGCAGTTTCCTCCATGGAGACACACTCACCTTCGAATGCCCTGCAGCCTTTGAGTTGGTGGGGGAGAGAGTTATCACCTGTCAGCAGAACAATCAGTGGTCTGGCAACAAGCCCAGCTGTGTATGTGAGTATTGTGCCTTGACCTGGACTCTCTCCTGTCCTGAAAGGACCTTGCAAGGGGATAAAAGGGGAAAGACACAGACCACCCATTTAGGGACGGCAGCTCTCAGAATAGCTCGGGGTGCTTCCTTTACCAGAAACATGCAAGGACATCCTCAAACATCAACTTGCCTGCTTTCTTCATTTAATACAAACTAATTTATAATTTTATTTCATGTACTAGATTAAACATACTTGAATGTTTCCTACCAGAAAGGTCATCACATACACCATTGTTTCCATCAAAAGCTGATGATGATCTTCTGTATCAGACATCAACAGAGTCCTTAGTGACTTAATAATGCTGTATAACCTACTTTAATGGAGGTGTTCACCAATCTGAGCATGGGTGGTGGCACTGGTTTGGAATTCAGTTGATGAGCTGCCCTCTTCCTCTTAAGAATACTATTTTAACTAGAAGGAAAGACTTCTCAGTCAGTTTTAAAGAAATAATTTTTTATTTGTAAATAAATACAGCAATGGCTGAAGAGTGTGTATGAAACTATGTGAAATAAGAAGCAAAAATGTACTCTAGAGATAAATCCAACAGTTGCTCCCTCCAAAAAATTTTATATATGTGTGTGCATGTGTGTGTGTGTAATTTTGTGTGCATATTCTTAAATTTTCCAAAATATGTTATCCAACTAGAACATGATCTGATGTTTTCAAGTTACTTATTTATTCATCTTTACCCTGTAACTAATAAAATTTTAAATAACTGGAGAAATGCACTTACAGAAAAATATAAAATATAAATTAAAAAGTTATCATGGAAGAGCAGGCTGCATTGTTCCTATGAGAAAGGCATATCCTTTTTCATATTAATATTTGCTCTTCTGAAGGCAGAAAGTTATAAGTAGACATTATAATACTTGGCACACGTTTTTGGTCAACTTGAAAGGATCATTTTTGAACCAAGCTTGTGCTTGATTATGTATAGGTTGTGGTTGTGCTGTGTAAGATAATGAAATATTCGACTTACAAATTAGGAAAGGAGAAAACATGATGGTTCAGGATTACTAATATTAAAATAGTTGGATCATCATAGCTCTTTGCAGGCATGCATTGCCTTTCTGGGTTCTTAGCCATCTGTTTCACCTGGCAGTTCTTTGGATATGTGCCAAAATGTTTGAAAATACATTTGCATCTTCACAGTTTCATGTTTCTTCAACTTTACGGCATCATCTGGGATTATTCTCTCACCAAATTATCCAGAGGAATATGGGAACAACATGAACTGTGTCTGGTTGATTATCTCAGAGCCAGGAAGTCGAATTCACCTCATCTTTAATGATTTTGATGTAGAGCCTCAGTTTGACTTTCTTGCGGTCAAGGATGATGGCATTTCTGACATAACTGTCCTGGGTACCTTTTCTGGCAATGAAGTGCCTTCCCAGCTGGCCAGCAGTGGGCATATAGTTCGCTTGGAATTTCAGTCTGACCATTCTACTACTGGCAGAGGGTTCAACATCACTTACACCAGTAAGTATGCCCACACAGTCAACACATCCAAGTTCCCATTTTACTTACAGGTTCCTATTTTTCTTATATGTATGTGAAGTTGTATTTCAAGGCTAGTATTTCAGAGGTTTTATAATCATTATTAAAATGAGAGCAACAAAATTATATGGTGTTGTCCTGAAAACTTAAATACATCACTGTATTTATATTGGTGGCTTGGTTACTCCTAAACTAAGGGACTGGATCTCCTGTCTGTTTCATCTCCTACATCTCTTTCTCTCTTGTTTTCCATTTATCCATCCATCCATTCATACATCTATCCATCCTTCCATCATTCTATCCATCCTTGCATCTATCCATCCATTATTCTATTATTCTTCCATACATTCATCCATACATCCATCCATTTCATCTATCTGTGCATCCATCCATCTTTCCATCCATTCATCCATCATTCCATTCATCCTTGCATCCACTCATCCATTATTCCATTATTTTTGTGTCCGTCCGTCCGTCCATCCATCCATCCATCCATCCATCCATCCAATCTATCCATGCTTCTATCCATCCATCCATCTTCCCATCTATCCATCCATCCATCTTTCCATCTATCCATTATTCCATCCATCCATCATTTTATCCATTAATCTATCATTAATCCATCCTTCTATCCTTTTGTTCATCCATTTATCCATTATTTTATCCATCTACCCACCCACCCATCCATCCATTCGTCCATCCATATTCTCCCATTTATCCATCCATCCTTCCATCCTTCTATTCGTTTTTCCACCCATCCTTCCATTCATCCAGCCAGCCATTCAGTCATCCTCTCTTCCTTCTATTCTTCTTTCCATCTATACAACCATCCACCCACCCCCTCACCCACCTATGGATCTTTCATGCAACAAAGTAATATAGTAAAAACAACTGAGTCATTTGATGTCAGGAGCCAAGGATTAAAGTACAGCACTTGTATGTAGTTAATGAAGTTTAATGACAGCTAACTTCTCTTTGTTTTAGTTCCTTATTTTAAAATCTGTTTTATGTAAGAATATCTACTTAAGTGGACTATAGAGGGATAAGGTGAGAGAATATTAATATAAATTATACTACATTATGATGTATTAACTGCCTCCTTGCTTAGGCACTATACTTAGAATTTGACAGTAATTATTTCATTTAGTGTTACAGTAACTAGGGAATGTAAGGTTAATAGTCTCTTGTTTTGTAAAGAAAAATAGCTAGGCTCAGAGCCTCAGAGTCCTCTGCGCAATGTCAGAGTCCTCTGACATAAAAAGAACAAAAATCATGATTCTAACGAGAGAAATCCTGAACCCAAACAGTTTGCACCACCCACCTTTTTTTTTATCAGTTCTCTCTTTTCCTAAGCTCACATGAAAAGTGCTTTTCAAACCCTAACTTGCTGTATAAATGATAGTTGTATCTATTTATCTCTCTGCTCTTTCTCACTAGACACTGATATCCTATTTATTAATGTGTTATCTGTTTACGAGTGATATAACTGAAATGTATATAATTATATACATTATATGAATGCTTTATATGCTCGCTTTTTTTTCTTTTTTTAATATATGTAATTAATACTCATATATTTTTATTTCATTTTTTTTTCTTCTTTTCCTTTCAGCATTTGGTCAGAATGAGTGCCATGATCCTGGCATTCCAATAAATGGACGGCGTTTTGGTGACAGGTTTCTACTCGGGAGCTCGGTTTCTTTCCACTGTGACGATGGCTTCGTCAAGACCCAGGGATCCGAGTCCATCACCTGCATCCTGCAAGATGGGAACGTGGTCTGGAGCTCCACTGTGCCCCGCTGTGAAGGTGCGGTTCCTGTCACCACCCACTCCTCTCCTTTGAAATCACAATCTGTCTTCAGATACACACACAGAAACCAACCATGTTAGCTTGCTAGGGCTGCCCTAACAAAAGACCACATACAGTCGCCTACACAACAGGAATGCTCAGTCTCCCAGTTCTGGAGGCTGGAAGTCTGAGATCCAGATGTCATTGGCAGGGTGGGTTCCTTCTGGGGCTCTGAGGGAGGATCTGCCCCAGCATGGTCCTCCAGCTCCCTGCAGTTTTTGGCAGTCTCTGGCATTCCATGGCTGGAGAAGCACCACCCTCATCTCTGCCTCCAGACTCACAAGGAGCTCTCCTTGTGTGTGAGTCTGTCCCCGTGTCTAAATTCTCATTGTTAAAAAGACGCAATCATTGGATTGAGGTCCCTCTATTCCAATAACACTTTATCCTAATTAAATTCATCTGCAAGGACCGTATCTTCAAATAGAGTCCTCATCTGAGGTGCTGAGGGTGAGGACCTCAACGTGTGAATTTTGAAGGGACACAATTCAAACTGTTTAACAGTGTTACTTATGGTTAACTATTTTGTTGTTCCCATTACAGGTGACATAAATACCATCTAATTTTTTTCTTCATATTTCTGTTTTGGTTACTTATCTAATAAAACTAGGGAGGAAAAATATTTCAAGGAAAAAGATGTTGCCTTTAATAATGACTCATTTTTAAAATGTTTACCTAGAGTATATGTTCACATTCCATATCAGAATAGTCAGAGCAAAATAAACTAAGAAAATCTTTAAAAAAAAAATAGCTTACCTCCAGTGTATATCAAAGAAGTACAAATTTAAAAAGAAAAGTAAAATATCATTTTTGTCTATCTTGTTACCATAGATGTAAACAGGTGAATACAATGTATTATTGAAAAGGTTATATAGAAACTAGGATTTCCTAATCACGCTATTGAGAATATAAAATCATGGTATTGTAGTGTAAATTCTTAGTAGGACTCCTAAAATTGTTGTTGTCTTTTGAGCCATAAATTATATTTTTGGATCAGTATCATAAAGAAGTAGTCAAGAAACTATACAAATATTTCTCAAGAATGTTTTCTGTAAGACTATGTATAGCAGTGAAGAGTTGGAAATGATTAAATTTCAAACAGCAGAGGATTGGTTAAATAAGTCATGAAGAATAACAGGTATCAATACAAAGATCATAAGATCAAAGAGTCTCAGGTATCCTTAGCTTGTGAAAGACCAAAGCATACAGGTACATGTGTCATAAATACATACATATGTCATGATACTAATTTTGTAAAACACTAAAGAGAAGACTGCACACCAAAATGTTAATTGTGATTATGGGTGATTTTTTCCCATTTAGCTTATTTTTATTTTCTCATTTGTCTTTATTCAACATGTACTTATTTTTAATAAGTGAATAGAAAAGGAATATATATATTAAATATCGCATACAGTTGAGAATTACTCCCCTGTCTAAAATACCGTGAAATGACATCCCCAGACCTATGATCTCTGTCAGAGTCTAAGCAGAGCTGGGATCTAGATGTGGAGCATTAAACACCTCCTTGACAACCACAGCACGGCTGGAGGTGTGACACTTCATCACCTCATCCTGCCCTGGCCCCACCTCCAAAGTTACTGACCGTCACTAAAAGTAGGAACTTTTGTTTTGTTTTGTTTTGTTTTGTTTTGTTGAAAAAGTGTCTG
Source organism: Cheracebus regulus (assembly GCA_963574635.1). Classification (NCBI taxonomy): domain Eukaryota; kingdom Metazoa; phylum Chordata; class Mammalia; order Primates; family Pitheciidae; genus Cheracebus; species Cheracebus regulus. Next base: position 82,188 of record CAUYQU010012534.1, on the reverse strand, counting down.
AGTCTGTTGCCCAGGCTGGAGTGCAGTGGTACAACCTCCACCTCCTGGGTTCAAGTGATTCTCCTGCCTTGGCCTCCCGAGTACCTGGGATTACAGGTGCCTGCCAGCATGCCTGACTAATTTTTGTATTTTTAGTAGAGGGGAAGTTTCACCATGTTGGTCAGGCTGGTCTCAAACTCCTGACCTCAGCAGAGAAGTAAAACTTCTAGCCAGGTCCTATGTATTATATCATCTGAGGACGCTAAATGTAAAGGAGGGTGTTCTGGTATTCACCCTTTTCATACATTGCTAAAATAATTGGGTGAACTAGAGGCACTACTCATGGGTGAAATATTGATACATAGAAGGGCAAGAAAACACTATTAATCATTGAAATTTCATTTGTATCTATTTCTATCACATTTTAAATGTAGAGTTTTTATGTTTTATGCTGTACAAAATGTTAATAAATGGGTAGGTTTTGACCTTTTTTAGATAAGTCAATATGTACATATGTGTTGCTCAAACATGATACTAATGTCAGTGCACAGTTCATCATGGGTGCAAATCATGTTCTAGCCAAGCATATGGCCAGTGATTGGGAAGCATGTATTTTCAGGAGGAAGAAGTTTAAAGTGAACAGTACGCTCTCATTTCTGTTCTGTCCTCGCCACAGGTCTAGCTGTCCCTTGTGTCCTTTACCGTAATAGGCTGATTGTAGATATGTTACAAGCTGTGGAGTGAGTCTGGACACATTACAAACAGGGTGAAGTTAAAGACAAAACCTAGCTCTAGGTTGTTAACAAAGAAAACCCTCAGCAGAAAGGAAAAGTTAATAGGAAAAGATGTTAGAAGTCTGCCTGCACTGGGAAACCTAATCACTGAGCAGCTGAGCCTTAGAGAAGGTAGGGGGATGCTCTGATGGAACAGGTGGGTACCCGAATCACTGCCTCCACTGAAAACAAATAGAAAACCAACTTTCAGATGTAAATGCATCTAGTAGGGGAAAAAATAAAATAGCAACGAAGTAGTGAGTAATACAACAAACTTGATGTAAGAAATGTTTAAAGAACCTTATATCCCTTACAGAATTCTCATATTTATTGTTTTTCTCAAAATACTGTTTTCTAAATCAATTATATAATTGACCACAAAGTGAACCTTAGCAAATTAAAATAATAGGTCACATGCCCTGTAACATTCTAATTACAGTAAAGAAATATATCATAAAAATAGAACCACAACCACAAACCAAATCTCTGTCAATCAAAAGTCCACTATAATTATACATTAAAGAGAAACTCAAACCTTAATGTCTATACCACCTCTCTGGAAACCTTGCAGATAGTACTTTCTATTAGAAACAAGGTGAGACAGCAAAACCTGTGTTTCAAGGAAAATGTGTATCTTTAAGTCCTCTAATACAGAACAAAATGATTAAAAAAAATTTAATATGATTAAAAAATTAGAAAAAAACAAAAATAAATTAGGATGGTATTAATAAAATTCCAAGTGTTAGAAACAGTTTAAAGCAAGAATGAGTTCTTTGTTAATATCAATAAAATAGACAAACTGTTTATGAGTCTTTCAAAAGAAACTGGGGAAGAAAAATGTTACAGATATTTAGTAACAAAAGAAAATATCACTATGACAAAAATAATGTAACTTTATATAAACAGTGAAAAGCTTACAGTAGAGCAATTGCTTATTTAAAAATGTATGTTATTTATTTATTCTGGCAGAATTTCCTGGATGTCAGACCCTGTTGAGTGTAAATTGTATGGCTTCTGGGCAAAAGGTTGTTCTTTCTTTCTTTGTTCTGCTTCTAGCAGGCTCATATTCCTCAGTGCAGCTCAGTGGCATCATTAAACACTTAAACTCTTTTGGAGAAAAATGATTCTATATGAAAACATCAACTCTATAGCAGCAAGTCTTAAAGTCTGTAGGAAATGGGTGATTTTCTAACACAATATAAAATACCAGAAATGACTCAAATAAAAAGTGTGAAATGTAAGTAAAATGCCATAGAAAAGAATTGAAAAGAAGATTAAGGATTGAACATTGAAAAAGACACAAGTACCCTAGAGGGGCATGTGTGAGCTCTCTTTCAAGGACAGAGGACTTTAGTGTAGTGCACTAGCACAGATAATAGAAAAGACAGGCTGCCTCCTACATACCATTTTATCAAGCCAGCATTAATGTAACCCAAATCAGATTGTTCCATTAAAAATAAAGCCATAGAAAAAAAAAACACATATGTAATTAAGAAGGTTTGGGGTTTTTTTTTTTCCTTTTTTTTAGAAATCCAGTATCAGGAAATTTATCACTGTAATTTAAATCATCAAAAAAAAGAAACAAGGCAAAGAAGAAATTGCATTCTAAACACCTCATTGGTATATTTGCTTTTTTTGTTATCATCTAAGTGAATGTGAACATCGTTGATGTTGTTCATCAAATACTTTTGGTCTCCATCAAGTGTGGAATGTCTTTTCTTGGACCCCTTGTGGTTAAAGGAATCTTGTGATGGGTTCTGGTCAGTTAGGTATATGTGGAAGTGATGTACTCAGCTTCTGCCTCAGCATCTTTGATTGCCCTGGCAAGATGTTTTACCATCAGCCATAGCAACTGAAGAAGGGACCTGTGTATCTCAGCTCTAGACATTCCACGTGTGAGAAATCTGCTTCCCATGGTAGCTACTACAATTGTGGGGCTGTTTGTTACCACAGTGTAATCTGTTCCAAGCTGACGAATACAAACGAGATTATTACTTACTATTTCCTTACTATCTACTTTCTGAGATTATTACTTACCGTTTTAGTGAAAATTTTGCTCATTGGAAATATAATGATTAAAGTGTCCGTTTCATCAGGATAAAGCAATTCTGGTTCTAACTTACACTGTAAATTATAAAGTGATGGTTAATGGTACAATAAAATAATTAACGTTAATATGTAACAAGCTAGACGTATCCCAGGAAATATAAAAATACAAAATAAAACATTACTAAAGTAAAGGAAACTTTTGGTTTTGTATTTACATGGAAAATAAGACAGAAATAACTCCTTATGGAGATTTTAGAAATATCTCATTTATCATAATTTTTTGAATTCTGCAAATGCCATATATCTTTTTTATAGTATCTTTGGATACTTAAACATGACAAAATAAAAGTCATATATTTAATTTATTTAATTTTGCTTATCATCACTTTAAACAATAAATGAATTAAATTATATCTAATATATAGGTATATGGATATGTGATTCATAGGCTCCAAATGTGAATTTAAGAACTTAACTAGAAAAATTAAAATATTAGTATAAATTGTTTGTTTTAAAAATTATTATCACAAAAAATCAAGTGTTCTTCAGGAGCTCAGATTCATAGAAATTACCCTGATTTTGCATTTTTAACTATAGAATAATGCATAGTTGTAAAAATAACAATTGCAGCTTATTTGGTTTAAAAAAAAACTATCAAAAAATGTGATCTATAAAGCAATCCCAGTGCTATCCATTATTAACATGTTTTTAATTTCCACTCCCCTGTTCACTGAATAAAATTTTTCTTTCATTAAATATATAATGCGTAGAAAATTTTATATCCTGCTTTTCAAGTTTAATATTCTATTGCAAAGGTTTTCCCATATCAACAAAATTTCCAAATGTTACTTCAAATATATTTGCACATTCCGATATACAGTCATTCACTTTCCATAATTTTTTTAACTTTTATTTTTTCTTATTTTGTTTCCTGATGTAAATTAAGATACCATTGGTAAATCTATACATTTCATTTTTTTCTAGCATCAAAACGTGGCTAAAATGATATAAACTTTATGCATTTTTATATTATACATATGGCCATTTCAAGAAGTATTTTTTCCAAAAGAATTTTTTTTTCAACTGGGAATTTTTTTCATGTACTTTATTTCATATCTATAAATTCACAAAGATGATTACTAATGGCAAATAATTTTAAGAGAGAATATATAAAATCTGAAAAAAATGTGGCCAGAGACATATTCTTAATTATGGTATGAAATATTGATGTGCTATTTAAAATTTCTTTAAATGATGCAGGTATGCATAATCGCTTTCGTGAGCATCAGTTATATACCCTTTCAAATGTTATTTCTCCTTTACAATTATAAATCACTGTCACATAACATTTCAAAAGGATCAGTGCAGTCTAATTCTGTACTCACCAAATTTGAAAGTTTTGTTTTCTAACACTCACAAATAATATGTTGCGTGTGGCTATTTACTTAATAAAGTACACACAGTGGAAGTAAATACATACATATATATACACCTAAGGTTATTTCCACTTTGAGATTGAGATCATTTTACATTTGCTCATCCATAGATATTTGTTAAATTTCAAATGCATGTCAGTTATGGATAACTAGGCATGTACCTCATGAATTGGTTGGCAATTAAATGAGATAATTCATTTAGCACAGAGAACTCACATATACATTGCCATTACTAGAGAAAAAGAACTTTGTTTCGAGTTATGATAAGTACATGGAGGTAGCATATATAGACCCTGCTTTCAGTTAATGTACAGTTTACTTGGCAATCAGATTTACTTTGATACTTGAAAACATTGAATCCATGAACACAGAGGCAGATTCTTGCTTTTATTGAGGTATTGCTATGGCATGTCTTTGTTTCATTTAATCTAATAGATGTTGTGCATCTTGTTTTAGCTCCATGTGGTGGACATCTGACAGCGTCCAGTGGAGTCATTTTGCCTCCTGGATGGCCAGGATATTATAAAGATTCTTTAAATTGTGAATGGATAATTGAAGCAAAACCAGGGCACTCTATCAAGATAACTTTTGATAGGTAAGCAAAGGAAATTAGTCTTCATTTGGACCTGATGACATGTGTCTCTTCCATATTTTTAGTAAATTGATCTTAAACCTTAAAAAGATGGCAGTTCTTTTTGGTTCCCACAAAGGAATACACTTTACCAGAAACAGATACTTACTTGTAAGTTGTGTTCTTCTTCAGTGGTGTCTTCTAAGCTGTCATCCACAGCTCTGCAGGTTGTTGGGGAAGTGCCAGTCCTGGAGGACCATTCCTGAGGTCCAGCCCTTGTATCTGACTCTGGATTTTGGACCTGCACTGGAATCAATTCTGCTTGGTGTCTGATTGCACATGGCAGCTGCTCTGGGTCCCCAGTCCCTTAGGTGCCTTCGGTGGCAAGGGAAATCAGGTCTCCTGTTCTGGTGGTGGCTGTTGGTCACTCAAGGGCTGCTAATGATGCTGAGTGGGCAGTGGGATGTGGACAGCAGATTAATCACCTACTAATTGCCTGTGAGTGATACTATCACTAGAATGTTGTTAGGCTTAGCTATTTCATAATGTATATCATGACCTAAAAAATAAGCATGCTGGGCTGTATAGCTGTATAGGTATTTGTTTATTTAAAAAAAATAAGCATGCTGTTGAAATTCTGCATAACAAATGTTTTCCTATTTGTATCAACACTGAAACCAAATTGATGATTAAAAACTAAAAAGCCTTTAGTTCATGAACCAATTTTTACTTGCCTCTGACAGAATAATCATAATTCCTAATAGGATAACCACTCAGAACAAAAGAAAAAAAAATGTTGACAAATCCACCTGTATTACAGAGTGAATTACTGTGTGTAATCAGTCATTTGAAAAATTATTAACTCTATAAGTATTCAGTTGATTACGTTTGGTTTCCTATTAATTTCTCCCCTTTCAGGTATTGGCAGGTGGAGCTAAAGCACACGCTGACTCCCAGCAGCACATCAAATTTAAGTCATTTAACAAAAGTAGGGATCCTGTATTCTTGTCTGGCTCAATTTATTAGCACTGTATTTTCTGTTGCCTGAAGGAAGATACTTGCTTGCTTTTTCCCAATCTTGTTCATTCAATCTTATTCCAGTGTGATGTTTTGCTAAATTCCATTTGGAAGTCCCTAATATTTCTAATATTTTTAGACATATGTGATCTTTACCCTAAGCATAGTATACTGCTCTTAAAAGATGAATTGCTTAAGGAAATGTTCATTTCCACCGTGATTGATGTGCTGACACCTTCATGAAGGACGGGATTGTGCGTGCAAATTCTGACCTCTGTGTTGATGGTGTTGCCAGGCAGGGTGTGTTAGCTTGCATGATAGCAAAGAACATCCAGATGTTTGTATTTCCAAGGTCCTTCTGGAAATCTTCCAGTTGTTGAGATATGCACTTTGTCAGTCTTCACTATTACTAAAGAAACAGGATAGAAAAACTTCAGTGTGACTGTATCAAAGGAGATTGTTTCCACGCTTATCCAGACTTCTTGAATTTGAACTAAAACAACTGAGAAATCAGTTTTTAGAAAAAGCTTTAGAATAGTATCATAAGACAAAGTTGGCACTATCTGATCCCAAATGTGGCAGCCTGTGGACCTATTCTGGTCCAGCCATGTGCTATCCAAACAGTTCGAATTCCTCTTTATGGGAGAATGGGGTTCAGGGTACCACCTTGACTGGTTGCAGAAATATGTAATCGTGTGCATTTGCACTAATTGGGGTGTGCGTAATCTAATGTATGCAGGACACAGCCCTTTGGTTTCCACATCCTTTTCTCTTGCTACATGCCGTGATACTAAGAATGCTTCCTCTCTCCCTTCATCAGCAACTTCCAGGGCAGAGCGTGGGGGCTAATGGCATATGCTTCCGTTTGCTCTTTTGGCTCAATGTGACTGAGTGAGTCAGAGGCTTAAGATGACTTTGCCCTAAGAACAAAGTCAGGCACTCAGAAACCAGGTTAGTTCTGGGAGGATGAGATGGGCCCATTTAGAAAATTATCTCAGTGCCTGGAGTGGTACCTACATTGCATCAAAGGGAACCTAAGTGGCTGAAACTGTGTATGTATAATCTCATTCCAGATTCTCTGGAAATTTAAGAAAACTAAAGCACTTTTTTGAAGCTGTTGTAACTTTTTGAAGTTATTAAAGTATCCTTTCATGTCTGAAATGGCAGTGTACCTAGGGTTATTCTAATGCCTTGAAAGAGTTAATGCAATTTTAAAAGGCACAATGTTTTTTGTTTTTGTTTTTTTTTTTTTATGAAAGGTACTTAAACTGTCCTCACACATTTTTAATGATCTTCTTCCTTTAAGAGACCATTTCACTGTAGTGCACCCATTTTAAGGTGTCTATAATTATGTTAAATAGGGGTTTTAAAATGTATAGCTGAGTTTTTACTATTTGAGAATCATCAGTCAATCAGTCTATCTATCGATCTATACCTATCTATGTAAACTAATCTGGTTCCTAGTTTTTTTGTTTTGTTTTAAGCTGAATAAAGACCTCCTCTTGAGCCTGTGATGTAAGACAAAGTATTAGATAAGAGAAAGGAATTTACTCAGTACTTTTCATTGAGAAAAGAACGTATTATCCTTATATGTGTCCTAAAGTTTTCAGAAGCATATATAATCTCAACTGTTTTTTTTATACTGACATGCCCAGGTTTCTGATTAAGGAATGAGGATGTCAGGAGCACTCTGTAACCCTGCAGCTCTGCATGTCTTTTCTGATGGGATGTACATATTTGCAGATTTCAGACAGAGGTCAATTATGATACTCTGGAAGTCAGAGACGGGCCAGCCAGTTCATCCCCGCTGATCGGCGAATACCACGGCACCCAGGCTCCCCAGTTCCTCATCAGCACGGGGAACTTCATGTACCTGCTCTTCGCCACTGACAACAGTCGCTCCAGCATTGGCTTTCTCATCCATTACGAGAGTGAGTTGCACCTTCCCTTGACAGTGTGGTGGGGCAGCATGGGCTAAAGAACTTAGTATCTGGGTTCTTATTTTCAGCCTGCAGGTGACTCTGCTGGTTTACTGATCCTACTTGACTCTGGCAAAACCATATTATGCAATTGTAGGAACTCTGTCTTATTCGTAAGGGAGTGTGTTGGAGGCATTCCCTTTTAACTCTCAAAAATACGTATCAATCATCTAGGATAAAGTAAAATAATAATGAGATGGGCTGGGCACAGTGGCTCACGCCTGTAATCCCAGCATTTTGGGAGGCCAGAGTGGGTGGATCATGAGATCAGGAGATTGAGGCCATCCTGGCCAACATAGCAAAACCCTGTCTTTACTAAAATACAAAAAATTAGCCAGGTGTGGTGGCGCGGGCCTGTAATCCCAGCTACTCAGGAGGCTCAGGCAAGAGAATTGCTTGAACCCGGGAGGCGGAGGTTGCAGTGAGCCCAGATCGCACCACTGCACTCCAGCCTAGGTGATGGAGGAAGATTCTGTCTCAAAAAAAAAGAAATAAAAAAGAAATGGGTCATCTTATGCCTAAAGTAATAATATACTTCTATTATTAGAAAATATACTTTCTGACCAAAAGTCTTATAGGATATATTACTAAAATTATAGTAACCTAGGCAATGGAGAAAGGGATCCTTGCTAGAAAAACAGGGTTAGGTCAGTTTGTGGTACAGAATCTCAGAGTACAGATAGACATGCTTTACCCAGTGAAAGTCAGGTAATGAAGAAAGAAGAAAGAATTCAAACCTGCTAAACCTGACCATATTCCAAACAACTGTTAATAATCTTTCAGCAAGCATGAATAATACTTCAGAATAATTATTAAACATTTTAAAACAATTGCCAAAATATTATAATAGGATGTATTTTGCAAGACAGTTCAAACTTCCAAATGGGAAGTATTCCTTTCCTTTTTTGTTCCCTCAAGTCAAAATTTTAGCTTCTGAAATGATGAGATTAAGTAATTGTATTATTTTATAATAAGATTTATGCAAATATACTCCTGAAATCTAACTGATGGGAATGGAATACATTTTTGACATTAGCCAATTAAAACACAATAAAGCAGAGCAGCTGTTACTCTTCTCTGTTCGAAAACAATTCCCTCAAAGAGAAGCTTGGAAAAAGGGAGGGCGAGTGGCAATTTCCGTTGGACCTGAAGGAATCAGGGCTTTATTTTGCGAAATTTTTATGGTGGTTCTTTTTCAGAACCTTATCTGAAAACAAGCACAATTAATTGTAAAGATGTTTTTAAAAATTACATACACATATGATTTTACAAATGAATGCACAGAATAAGATCTAATATGCTGGGCTTCAAATCTCCTTTTATTCTTTTTCTTGCCTTCCATTCCCCACATCACCCCCTGTTATTCTTGTTAACTTCTCCCTGAGCCCTGCTCCAGTACATTTAAAGTAATAACCTGTTATGCTCATTTCTCTGTTTTACATATTCATATAATTATACACAAACATGCATGTGCATGTATATCTTAAGGTTATGTATACTTGTACATAAAAATACATTTCGATAGCAGGAAAATTGCTTGTTAATGACAATGATGAATTTCAAATATAATTCAGTTATTACTCTTCACTTGTATAAATATACAGCATTTATTCCAAAGTAACATATTTTTAAACTCCAAGTAAAATTTAAAACCAGAAAATTTTACATTTTGTGTCTTTAAAATGTCCATTCAAGTTGTCACTTTTCTCTGGAGTCACAACATGTACATACATTGCAATGATCTGAATGTGTAAAACTCCCGAGCACTGTGTTAGCCAAGCCTTGTATTTTGTCAGCCTCACACCCTCCCCCTACCTTTTCTACACCAGAATTACTTGGCCCTTCGATATATAGGGCATGAAACTTCAGAGAATAATTATTTTCAGACATTGACAAATATTAGGACAGTTTTCCTTTCTTTTCACCTCTGTTTGTATAGCTGTAGATGACTTTGCTTTTTCTAGTTCCCTTTGAGGGAATGTGTTCCAAAGCTATGTGAAGGGAGCAGCGACTAATTTCATTTGTTTATCTAATTTATTTAAATAAATGACTCCTTTTCATTTCTCTTTCTGAAAAATCAGAGAATGATAAAAATTCTATTCACAAATTTCTATTTAGGTTGTCATCCTCAGTAATATAGTATTATAACATTTTATTATTATAAAACATAGAAGACACTATGTTATACCATATTATAACTTAATATATAAATAATGCTGACAACTATTTTTACAATCTTAAAAGAATGACTAGCCTATGTTTTGGTATTCTTTTCATTTATCCTGTGTTTAAAGTAGAGTGCAAGCTTCATAAGATATCCTTCCATGACCTGGAGTACCCCTCAAGAGCAATGCTCTTTGCCATTTTTCTTTCTCTGCATCCCTAAAAAGAAGAAAACTGTCAACAAGATGGTGTCTGTTTAGTAGAGTGATGATTGTGTGAGAGTTGTGAAGTTCTGATCTGCTGAAGAGTCTAGCATTCCTTCTCCTTCCACTTTATTGGAAATCTCAGGTAGCTCCATAGCCACAGAAGTGAGCAGAGGCCTCACCTAGTGAGTAAAGACAGGAAATTGTCATGTGTGGAACTTTCCAGCACAGTGACTTACAAGGCTCACTGATCTAAGCACACATTCAGACCTTTCAGGGATTCTTCCAGAAGGCTCTCAAAGATTTGGCATGCATTCTTTTGACTTAATGGAGAACCATGACCTCAGAGGGAAGTGGTACTGAACCTTGACTTGTCATCACTACTTATTTATGTGTCAGTTGCTGTGTATTTGAAGAGACACAAGGAAATGTACGGAAGTGAATGAGATGCAGGACATGCTTTTTGTTTGAAGAATATGAGTCAGGAAAGGCCTGGGACATTGTGAGCGCTTATGACCGGCGCGGCACCTAACAGTTACCTGAGGGGCTTTAAAATAAAACTGACGCCTGAGCGCCAGCTCAGATGGTGCAGTTGCTATTTCTGTGGGTGGTGTAGAGATCTGAGTGCTTTCAGAGGCTGGCGACCCACTCAGAAGGTATCCTCATTCACCCGGTGCTGAAGGCAGGTTGCCTCAAACATCGCAGTGTGCTAATGCATCCTGGGGAGCTTAGTAAATTGTCGCGCCCCCAAGCCCAGATTCCAAATACTGTGGCTCGGGGAGTTTGTGATGAAAATCGGAATCCTGAGCTATTTATCAAGTCCTCGAGGTGATTCTGAATGAGGTGAAGGCAGACACAGATCCCAGTCTCCAGGGAGAGGGAACCCGCAGGCAGACAGGAGGGAAGCGGCCAAGCCCAGCAGAGGTCTTGGAGGAATAAAGGAACCCATGAACCCAGCGAGAAAAGCAGAGACAGAGAAAAAGAGGCAAACCTGGAAGATACAAACACACGTAACCCCCTCATCAACATAACCCTGTCTAGCACCCTTCTACAAAGCAGGCTCTGAAGCCATGATGCAGCCACTAGAAAATGATTATACTCACTCATCCAACACATTCTTAAAAAACAGCTGTAATCCCAGCCCTTCGGGAGGCCGAGGCAGGCAAATCACAAGGTCAAGAGATAGAGACCATCCTGGCCAACATGGTGAAACCCCGTCTCTACTAAAAATACAAAAATTAACTCGGCATGGTGGCCTGTGCCTGTAGTCCCAGATACTCAGGAGGCTGAGGCAGGAGAATTGCTTGAGCCTGGGAGGCGGAGGTTGCAGTGAGCGAAGATCGTGCCATTGCACTCCAGCCTGGGTGGCAGAGCGATACTCTGTCTCAAAAAAAAAAAAAGTTACCTGTGACCCAAGAATGATTTCTATCAAACTCTTTATGCCTCTTAAAAATATTGTTTATCTCTTTTGGGCTTCATCATAAATGTTTCACATTGTAAACATTCCTTGCTTTGGGAAATTATGAATGACTCCTCTTCATGCCCAAAGAGACCCATGGCAATGCACTCTGCAGACAAACTGTGTTGCAGAAATTACAGCCACATGAACTGAGGGTGACTTACTTTTGCAGCCGTGCCACAAGGCAGTGTGAGCTACTGTAAACAGCATTCACTCTGGAAGGCCTTTCTGAATTGTGTGGCGGAAAGATATAAGTCTTTTTTTTTTTCTGCGGCTTTGCTAAAAGCATACCTAGAATTGTAGTTCTACTTCCTGCCCTCAGTCTCAGGAATCATCTCGTATGTTAGTGTCCAGCGACAGTCTAGCCATTCTTTATGAGGAATGTGACAGTTTCTGTATGTAATGGTTATTGCATTCTCGCTCCAGAATAATCATCTGCTTTGTTTGTTGATCTTTGAATCACCACTTTAAAATAGGCATAATTTTGTAAGAAATTGCAAACCAAATGGAATTCTCAAGAGTATGGAGGTTTCCCATTTAATTTTAGAGCACTTCTTGAAACTGCTGTCAAAAGTATCTTGTTAATAATCTTTGAAGGCAGAAGAAAGATTGATCACATATTCTACTATGTGATTCATATATGGTGTTATTAATGGAAGAAACATTGTAATCGTTACAGAAGTGTATCTAGTGGTTTATATGTGCATGCACACCACACAGATTGGTTTGCAGATAATCAGTGACTTTTTCTATGATCAGAAGAGGAAAGGAAAGTGGTTGAGATGTAATTGTACTGGATGCAATACAAGGGTATATATAACACACATACATGCTAGTATATACATGTTAACACCCACTTGCAAACACATGCATGCATGCATGACATGAGAGAGAGAGGAGAAAAGCAGGCAGAGGCTCAGGTTTGAATAACAGTAAATAATGTAACATGACCCGTTTGCTTAATTTCTTGGCTCCCTACCTCCTTTATCAACTGTGACTTTTCAACCTTTATTTTAAAACCTTCTGGAGGCTGTGAGAAGTGACATCTCTAAGCTTGACATATGAAATGTGCTCAGAAACTGTTCAGTCCTTCCTTGGACTAGAACTTTTATAGAGACTGATGATTCAGATAAAGCCCTGCTCATATCAAATGTTCCTCAGTATAAGCTACACATGGATTATTTTCAAAGTAATCAACTCCCTTTATTCATTAAGTAGCAAATGTATTCAGTCATTTGTTTTGCAAAGGCCAATTGAAAAAAAAAGTACTATATTTATATCAATTTGTGTCAAAAATTCATAGTTGCTTTAAAGTTCAAGTAAGAGCGAGTGGAAATAGACTCTGAACGTAGACTTCATTTCAGCAGAGTCCATTGGGCCGTGTTTCTTTTTGTGCTGTCAGGCAGGAGACAGGAAGGAAAAGAAGGTGCTCTAAACATTACTTGGAAGGACTTTGTCCTGCCTTTCCCACAAGGTAAATTGTCTACCTGTGTCCACAGACTGATCTTAGTTTATTATAAATGTTTGTCCCATTGGAGAGAAATTACCTGCTATGAAATTCCATATGTTTCTTTTTTTCTTTTTTGACAGAGTCTTGCTCTGTCACCCAGGCTGGCATGCACTGATGCAGTCTTGACTCGCCGCAGCCTCTGCTCCTGGGTTCAAGTGATTCTCTGTCACCCTCCCTAGTAGATGGGATTCCAGGCACCGCCATACCCGGCTGATTTTTGTGTTTTTCATAGAGACAGGGTTTCACCACATTGGCCACGCTGGTCCTGACCTCAGGTGATCCACTTACCGCAGCCTTCCTCCCAGAGTGTTGGGACTACAGTGTGAGCCACCATGCCCGGCCATATTCCACATGATATTTCCTAACATTTTCTTGTTCCATTATTCTTCTACATGGCTAGTTTCAGTTGAACTGGAAATCAAATATAGTGTGGTAATTCTACCACCCAACAGTCCTCCCCTCCTCTACTCTCCTTTGAAACAATTTGTAATGCAAAAGAGAACAATGTCTGCACATTTCCAAACTCAGTATTGGTGCCCATTATTTTTTTTTAAAAAGAATGAAAATATTATGGCATAATATCAGAACTAAGCCTCAGTTGTGACCTTAAAAGTTTATTCAGTTGTAAATTTAAATAATTCAGCATTTAAAATTTATGTTTTTATTTTTACCACAAATTTTTTCTTTTCACTGTAAATTTTGTGTGGGAAAAGTTGTGTTTATGGTTTATAAATTTCATTATGAAAACTATTCATTGATGTATAATTCTCACTTATCTAAGATAATAATTCCTATTACTGTTTTGCTGCAGTGCGTATACTGTTGTTTAGCGACCATAGAAATCCTTTTGAAGAAATGAAATTATTTAGTTTATTTTCCCCCCAGAAACCTAGAGATCAATGCATTTCTTCAGCAGAGCTTCTTCTTTTGAGGAAATTCTTGTCTTGATTTTGATCTTGATGCTAGGAGCTGGAGGTCATTATCCTTAGCAAACTAACACAGGAACAGAAAACCAAACGCCACATGTTCTCACTTACAAATGGGAGCTAAATGATGAAAAAACTTGGATGCATAGAGGGGAGCAACACACATTAGGGCCTCTCAGAGAGTGGAGGGTGGAAGGAGGGAAAGGAGCAAAAACAATAATTAATGGGTACTAGGTTTAATACTAGGGTGAGGAAATAATCTGTACAACAAACCCCCATGACACAAGTTTACCTATGTAATAAACCCACACATGTACCCCTAAACTTAAAAGTAAACCAAAAAAAAGTATTCACCCAGCATTGGATACCCATGTGTGCGTTCAGAGCCAGTGATGCATACAGTCTGTGGGGGTGTTATGAAAGAAGTCATAACACCTCTGAAAGTAAATGTGTGTGTGTGTGTGTGTGTGTGTGTGTGTGTGCACGTGCACGCGTGCATGTGTGTGGTGTGTATGTAGAGAGAGAGAGGGAGGAGTGGGGGTAGGTAGTAGATTTCTAGCCAAATCATATCCACGTTACCTCTGGCAGAATAAAACCTCCTGCAGAGTTGGAAGGAGGCTTTGCCACCATCCTGCACAGCAGCCAGGACAATTACATCCTATTGTTTAGGGTAATGGACATGTGTTAGTGTTTAGAAAATTTTGTTAGAATAATAGTTTAAGAAAAAATTACTGGAAGCTGGCCCACTTTATAGCACTCAAATATTGCGAAAATAAATATATATGCAATGATCAGAAAAAATATCCCAAAGATCATTTTTAGAGACTAAACCCTCTTGGAATGGAAAATATTTTAAGATTATTAATTCACAGTTCAGTTATTAATTCTAATGTTCTGAACCTTATTGAGAGAATGACACAGCAATAACAAGGACTTTTTTATTTCTTTGTGTATGTAAATATTACAGTGATATTCTTTTCCCTATTCTTATTTTCCTCATCTCTTAAAATATATTTTTCTAAAAAGAAAGAGAAGTGAGAAATGTGAGAAAAGAAACTCTCATAATGACATGATCATAATTAGTTCATGCACATTAATTTTCCACATCTTTTAGCAAAGGGTAATAGTAGCTATCTTGAAAATGGCTGATGTTTTTAAATTTGAAAATTGCATGGATTTATGGAATGCCATCTTGGAAAAATAGCACTAGTGCAGTTTTCAATTGCATTACAGGTGTATGTGTTTGGGTGTATGTATGCATATATTTGAAAGTTAAACTGCCAAAATGTAACTGGGGTGTGTGTGTGTGTGTCTGTGTGTGTAAATGAGACAGGGAGAGGGGTGAAAATAGAAAACAGGAAAAGTCTTATACTTTATTTAGTGCAATTCATTGATTTTCCAAGAAAAAAAGTAAAATTCAGAAAAATTAATTATTCAAGGTTGTTCTATGTAGATAATATCTGGTAAACAGCATAACAATACAAGTCTCTCTTTTAAAATACAAGGTCAGATGTTTGAAGATGCATTGGCTTTATGCCCATGCATCATTGGGTTCGCTTGTATAATTTTCAGGTCTTATGATTTCTGAGAGTGTTTCACTGTTTATCGCACGTGCCTCTACTGTTTTCAGTCAACCAGAGACACCCTCATCTGCTGCATTCATTCTCTGCATCCAGGTGTGACGCTAGAGTCAGACTCCTGCCTGGACCCGGGCATCCCTGTGAACGGCCATCGCCATGGCAGTGACTTTGGCATCAGGTCCACGGTGACGTTCAGCTGCGACTCCGGGTACACACTAAGTGATGACGAGCCCCTTGTCTGTGAGAGGAACCACCAGTGGAACCACGCCTTGCCCAGCTGTGATGGTAGGTGGAGCTCCGAGAGGCAATGTACCACACAGACATGCAGAGACAGCACATACGTCTAGGTCGCTCAGTGGTGTGTGTATTTCAGGGGTAGTACCATATGACCGGTGTGACTTCTCTCTGAAAAGTTCTATACCATAATCGTATCATTCTTGATCGCTTGAAGTTTGCCTACCACCATGTATCCCCTAGATAGAACAGCTGTCCTTCAACTTTATGCCCAAATGATCAGACTTACAGAGCTTAGTTCTGCACATGTGTTTTACAGACGGTATTTATTGAAACTACCATGTGGGGCACCATAGTCGCTGAACATAGCCTAAGAGTCAGACCTGATTTTCCTCTGACGTATGTGCAAGTGTCATGCTTCGTCTCAGTCTGCGCTGAGTGCCTTGGTTCCCTTGCACTGAATCTGTAGCAGAGCCTTCTGGGAGTTCTCATTCTGAGCACAGGAGCTCTGAGCAGATCTTCAGCGGCTTTTTGTGATAACAGCCACTCCTCTTGCCCTACACAAATCTTTTGGGAATTTCACAACAAATAACATACCTGATTATTTTGTGTTATTGTATTGCTCAACTTTATACTATACAGTATGTAGTTATAATAACAGGTAAATATGTTGTTTGTAATCATTTGGCAAAAAAAAAATGGGGTGTTCCAAAAAACATTTTGTCTATGGAAAAAAACAAAAATATAATAATATTTGTGTCTTCAGTACTTTTCATGGACAAAGCCATTTTCTTTCCAACATGATACATGTGTTCATTAAACACCTTGACTTCCTTAAAATGAGCACCCAAAATAACAGGGTTTATGGGATTAGCTGTTAACTGCTTAGCTGCAGATCATTCAAAATCTTTGACATTCGTCACCAAAGCACGAACCCCACAGTAACTGGGACTGTGGCAGAGAGGCCACAAAGTGCAGGTGGACAGCACAGAGTGGCTGGAGCCCTCTCAGGAAGTGTAGGAAGTGTGGGAACCAGCGGTGACCAGTGGAAAGGTCGTGCTCTGGGCAGGAATAGGTGGGGGCCGAGCTCCGCATCTGTGGGGCCACAGAGACAGGCTCAGAAGGAGGTGCAGCCTGGCATGAGCCGCTGGCCGAGCAATGCAGGGTGATCCCCCGCCCGGTGCACGTGCTTTCTGCTCAGTTTCTGAATAGAGATCCGGACGGGCTCTTTATTTTGTGCAGATGAGCTGAGGCATTTTTCTTTTCCTGCTATTGATGATAATTCCAATACATCAACTCCATTTGCCTAGGGAATATGGTGTAAGCACCAGGGTAATTTAGGGATTATATTGACATCATTTTGCCACTTACCCATCTTAATTGAGCTAAGAATTACTATTGCAGCGGGAAAGACTAAGAATTTAGAGAACTGCAAAAATGTGCATTCTTAATTCCTGTTATATTTCACAACAATAGCAGAAAGTGGCAGAAATTACCTAGTGGATTTTTCCCATCTGATATATGAATCTGCAGCATGTACTATAGGTACCCAGCCCCACATTTCCCACAGAGGAATTCTTAGGCCAACAGCTGCTTCTTACCCAAGCAGATGGAAGAGGTGAAAACTTGTGAATAATAGGTATGCCTAATTTTTTCTGGAAAGATGTCTCATCATTTTCATTTTCTTACATTAAACTTTAAGTAAACTCTAAAATAAATATTTAATAATAAATTCTAAAATAATATATTGCTTTTATAAATCTACAGAGAACCATCATGTAAGTGAATTTCCCTACGAATACACCGTAATTAATAGTAAGCTGTTATGAAAAGTCCCTTGAAAGTCAATAACAGGATATACTCCTTGGTTTTAGTGCTGTCATGTAACATTACTCAGAAGATCCTAACAAATGCAAAAGTATATGAAAATGATATGAATTTTAAATATCGTAAATAGAAGATAGTTGACTACTAACAATAGTTAATTCACTAGGTGGCTTCATTCAAGATAAATATGTCCATCAAGTTCTACATAGGCTATAACTTATTAGAAATGTAATAAAAACATATAAGGTAAAAAAAATTATTAAGGAATATATCTAACAAAAAATGTAAAGACATATATGCATACATACATATACACATATGTATACATGTATACATATGCATTCAGATATATACATACATGCATACATATGTATATGCCTTTATATATCTATTTATATATTTAATCGTAAACATATGTATCTAATTGTAAAATTCATATGAAATTTACTATTAAATATATATGTTTATGATTAAATATAGAAATAGAAATGCAACAGCATTGGTATTCTTTTGTATTCAGTTATGAACTTCATATACATATGCATTTCATATGAAATACATATGAAGAATACCTTAAAAAATGAAAATGCATACTGTGTTTTAGAAGAACAAAATTTAAATGTACAAATTTTCTACAAATTGTTTTAAATTCAATGAAATCTTGAATTAATTGAGATTTTAATAGCATTTTCAAATATTTAAAAATTAATCTGGTAGAGAAATGCTCCAAATGAATAAGAAATATATTTTTAAGGATAGTAAGGAAGGACTGTCGTATGTTATATCAAAGTATATGAAAAACTAATGATAAACAGAACAGTATGCAGTTGTTACAGAAATACACTAATATATTCTATAGCATAGGGATTCTAGTAACAGATCTTTGTCTGTACAGGAACTGAATTTATGATAAAATTATTCCATATTGGAGAAAAGGGATATCCTATTAACACATAGTGTTGGACAAATTGGATACCTGATTTGATTTTAAAATGTTTAAAAATGTAAACAAAATAAGTCACACTTTGATTAAAGGTATAAACATAAAGATTCAAAACTTAAAGTTATATGAAGATACAGGATATCTCTCAGACAACCTTTTTTCAAAGATGTCTACATACGTATTTCTTTGTATAGTATAAGTGTGTAGCTCAATGCATTTCCCAAAGTAAATATGTCCCTGTCAGGTCAAGACCATATAGCTCACTAAATGAACATTTACCAGACTCCACACTTCCCTTTCACAGCCTCTCCCAGTCACTGCCTCCCATGCTTGAACATTAGTTGTCTGGTGCTAGTGGTGATGTAAATAAGTAAAATTATCAGTGAAGATACTGTTTGTCCAGCTCCATTCCTCCAACCTTAAGTTTGTGGGGTCCATGCATATTATGGCACTTAGCTGTGTTTCGCTCCTTCTCATCGTCTAATTTTATTGCATAAACATACCAACATTTTTTTTATTTCGTTGTACTATTTGCTGACTTTTCAGTTGTTCCAAGCACATTTTTGTATATTTCTTGGACATTGATATATCATCTTTTATAAAGCATCTGTTTCTTTGCTTGCATTTCTATTGGGTTGCATGCTTTTATCTAACTGAATTTTAGGTGTTGCATATATATTTAGATACAGTTACTTTGATCTGTGCATTGTAAATCTTGAGTTGTTCTCCTATTGGTATCTTTTTGATGAATAGAAGGTTTTGAATTTAAAATAGTCCCGTGTTTCACTGTTTTCATTTGTGAATGAGGCTTTCCATGTAGTGTTTAAGAAGGCTTGCCTACAGAGTAATGAAGATACTGTATTGTTTTCTGGTGAAAACTTTATAACAGCTTTATTGAGGTATAACTGAAGTGCAGTAAATTACATATGTTTAATGTGAACAATTTGATGTAATTTGTGATATACACACCACACACACACACACACACACACACACACACACATCTATGTAGCCATCACCACGATCAATAACTTCTTAATCACCCCTAAAAGTAAAAACTTAATGTTTATCGTTTAAATCTATAACTTCGAGTCATCTAAAAATGTTTAGTAAGGAGCGATGTAGTATCCTGATGCATTTTTCCCCAATATAGCTATCCAGATGAACTGGCGTCACTGATTGTTGAGATCCTATTTCTCCCCTCAATGCTCTGCTGACTCTGTCACAGGACAAGTGACCATACCTGTGAGAGTCATGTTTTTTTTGTCATTGGTTTTGCTTTCTGAGAAATTTTGGTTTTTAAATCTTGGAAAAACTAAAGAAATTCAAAAACAGTGAATGAAAAAACGTTGACCATTTTTGCTATATGCAAACTAAAAATTATTCTATTAAAAAAATGTAAAAAGGTTAAAAAAAAACTACCAAAAATAGTTGCATTCACCATGTAATATACACATGAAATAATCATATTCTGCAATTGGAAGAGAGAAGAAAACACAAGCCAAAAGATCTATCAGAAGAAGAGCTATGCAGATACATTTTATACCTATCTATATAAATGTATATAATGCTAATATACATTTAAATGTAGATATGTTATATTTAAATGTATATTAACATATTTATATAGATATATATCTATATTTAAATGTATATTAGCATTATATATTTATAGAGATAGATATAAAATGTATTTGCATAGCTCTTTTTCTATATTTATATAGATATAAAATGTATCTGCATAGCTATATTTTTATCATTAGCATTATATATATCTATTTAAATGTATATTATTAGCTAATGATAAATATATATTGCTAATGATAAATATATATTTATCCTTAGCATGTCAGTAACTTTAGTTATTAGTTATTGCAATAACCCTAATCCAATAAACATTAAAACATATCCAGTGCTGACTAGGAATCAGGAAAATGCAAATAAATCATGATAACTTCCCTTTCCTACTGGGTGTGCAAAAAAAGTAAAACGATCAAAAATACTGAATATTATTGAGGGATTAGGGAGCTGCATATTTTTTACACACTATTAGGAAGAGAAGATGATACACCCTTTTTAGAATAAAATATAAGAGGTAATAGAACAATGCATGTGGTGTACATGCATATGCTGCATAGGTGTATGTAACTGAAGGTGCACACAGTGTTGAATGGAAGTTGACTGAAAATAGGCATTCTAAAATTGTAACTCTCGTGTTCTCCTCTTTGGAGATAACTAGGCTGTAGAGTGGCAGCAGTGAGACTTTTGATTTTTCACTCTACATTTTTTTATATTATTTGCTGTTTTATTTTTGTATCTGGAACTCTAGTAATGGAAAATAAACAAACTACATTAGTCTGTATCACTCTTAGTGTCAGAAAGATGCTAACTACTGCCTGATTATAATTCTGTAAAACTCAAGGATGTCATATAGACTATGCAAATATTTGTCATATTTTTGTATTCTATTTTAAAAATAATTGCAATCAGAATGAAAACCCTTAAAATATTTAAGTTTTCTTCATGTGTAACTGAGTTTGAATCAGTTTGATATTTTATTACATTACCTTAAATTTTCAATAGAATAAGTTAATCATATCAGTAATTTTTCTTGAATGTTTACATGCCATACAAACACATATGGCTTTCTTGTATAATATTGTGCATTTTTAATAATTTATTTTTTGGACTATAGATGAAAATAGAATTTTAAAATGGGATGTGTGTAAGCTGCTGTCTTTTTTATTTTTATGTGGGGTAAGTCTGTTGAACAAGTACCCACATAGGGGTTGCCAAGTTGTTTTACTTGCAGACTTTTTAATCATAGCTGTAAAGATTGAAAAGTTGTAGTACTCTGATTGCAAGGTGATGGGTGAAGACACCTTGTTCATCTTAGGACAGTCATCGGTGAACCTAGGCTCTTAATCTGGTAATAAAAACTGACGTACCCAAGTGAGAGACTTTACCTGACTCATTTGAAATACGTAATTTTGATTGTGTGTGTGTGTGCACGCATGCGTGCGCGCGTGTGCATGTGTCAGTCTCACTCTGTCACCCAGGCTGGAGTGCAGTAGCACAATCTCTGTTCACTGCAACCTCCGCCTCCCGGATTCAACCAATTCTCCTGCCTCAGCCTCCTGAGTAGCTGGGACTACAGACATGTGCCACCATGCCCAGCTAAATTATTTTTTGTATTTTTAGTAGTGATGGGTTTTCACCGTGTTAGCCAATATGGTCTCGATCTCCTGACCTCGTGATCTACCTGCCTCTGACTCCCAAAGTGCTGGGATTACAGGCATGAGCCATCATACCCGGCTGTAATTTTGATTTTAAGTGAGGTTTTTCTCAAAACAACATGCTTATGTACTTGTGCATTCAAATACGATCCACAAATTCCTTATTGGTAACTTAACTTTTTAAAATATTTCCGTATCTAACCAATAAGGTTAGGGTTTTTTTTTTTTTCCCATTATACTTCATGTTCAGGGATACACGTGCAGAACAGGCAGGTTTGTTACATAGGTATACATTTGCTGTGGTGGTTTACTGCATCCATCAACCCATCATCTACATTAGGTATTTCTCCTAATGCTATTCCCCCCAGCCCACCACCCTGCAACAGGCCCCGATGTGTGATGTTCCCCTCCCTGTCCATGTGTTCTCATGGATCAACTCCCACTTATGAGTGAGGACATGCGGTGTTTGGTTTTCTGTTCCTGTGTTAGTTTGGTGAGAATGATGGATTCCAGCTTCATCCATGACCCTTCAAAGAACATGAAATCATGCATTTTTTATGGCTGCATAGTATTCCATGGTATATATGTGCCACATTTTCTTTATCCAGTCTTTCATTGATGGGCATTTCATTGATGGGCATTTCATTGACGGGCATTGATTGGACAGTTCCAAGTCTTTGCTATTGTGAATAGTGCTGAAGTAAACATAGATGTGCATATGTTTTTATAGTAGAATGATTTATAATCCTTTGGTTATATACTCAGTAATGGGATTGCTGGATCAAGTGGTATTTCTATTTCTAGATCCTTGAGGAATTGCCACACTGTCTTCCACAATGATTGCACTAATTTATACTTCCACCAACAGTGTAAAAGCATTTATATTTCTTTACATCCTTTTAGCATCTGTTGTTTTCTGACATTTTAGTGATCGCCATTCTCAATGGTGTGAGCTGGTATCTCATTGTGGTTTTGATTTTCATTTTCTAATGACCAATGATGATGAGCTTTGTTTCATGTTTGTTGGCCACATAAATGTCTTCTTTTGAGAAATGTCTGCTCAGATCCCTTGCCCGCTTTTTGATGGAGTTGTTTGGTTTTTTCTTGTAAATTTGTTTAGTTCCTTATAGATTCTGGATATTAGCCCTTTGTCAGATGGATAGATTGCAGAAATTTTCTCCCATTCTGTAAGATTCCTGTTCATTCTGCTGATAAGTGTCTTTTGCTGTGCAGAAGCTATTTAGTTTAATTAGATCACATTTGTCAATTTTGGCTTTTGCTGCCATTGCTTTTGGTGTTTTAGTCATTAAGTCTTTGCCCAGGTCTATGTCCTTAATGGTATTGCCTATGTTTTCTTCTAGGATTTTTATGGTTTTAGATTTTACATTTAAGTCTTTAATCCATCTTCAGTTAATTTTTGTGTAAGGTGTAAGGAAGAGGTACAGTTTCAACGTTCTGCATGTAGCTAGCCAGTTTTTCCAACACCATTTATTAAATAGGGAATCCTTTTCCCCATTGCTTGTTTTTGGCAGGACTGTAAAAGATCAGATGGTTGTAGATGTATGGTGTTATTTCTGAGGCCTCTATTCTGTTCTGTTGGTCTATATATCTGTTTTGGTACCAGTACCATACTGTTTTGGTTACTGTAGCCTTGCCGTAGAGTTTGAAGTCAGGTAGCATGATACCTCCAGCTTTGTTCTTTTTGCTTAGGATTGTCTTGGCTATATAGGCTCTTTTTTTGGTTCCATATGAACTTTGAAGTAGTTTTCTCTAATTCTGTGAAGAAAGTCTATGGTGGCTTGATGGGCATAGCATTGAATCTATAAATTACTTTGGGCAGTATGGCCATTTTCACAGTATTGATTCTTCCTATCCATGAGCAATAAATGTTTTTTCATTTGTTTGTGTCCTCTCTTATTTCCTTGAACAGTGTGGTTTGCAGATCTCCTCAAAGCGTTCCTTCATATCTCTTGTAAGTTGTATTCTTATATATTTTATTCTCTTTGTAGCAATTGTGAATGGGAGTTTGCTGATGATTTGGCTCTCTGTTTGGCTGTTATTGGTGTGTAGGAATGCTTGTGATTTTTGCACATCCATTTTATATCCTGAGACTTTGCCGAAGTTGCTTATCAGCTTAAGGAGATTTGGGGCTGAGAAGATGAGGTTTTCTAAATACACAATCATGTCCTCTGTAAACAGAGACAATTTGACTTCATCTGTTCCTATTTGAATACCCTTTATTTCTTTCTCTTGCCTGATTGCCCTGGCCAAAACTTCTAATACTGCGTGTTGAATAGGAGTGGTGAGAGAGGGCATCCTTGTCTTGTGCTGGTTTTCAAAGGTAGTGCTTCCAGATTTTGCCCATTCAGTATGATATTGGCTGTGGGTTTGTAATAAATAGCTCTTATTATTTTGAGATACATTCCATTAATACCTAGTTTATTGAGGGTTTTTAGCATGAAGGGGTGTTGAATTTTATCGAAGGCCTTTCTGCATCTATTGGGGTAACCATGTGGTTTTTGTCCTTGGTTCTGTTTATGTGATCGATTACATTTATTGATTTGCATATATTGAACTAGCCCTGCATCTCAGGGATGAAGAAAACTTGATTGTTGTGGACAAACTTTTTGATGTGCTGCTGGATTTGGTTTGCCAGTATTTTGCTGAGGATTTTCACATCAGTGTTTATCAGGGATAGTGGCCTGAAATTTTCTTTCTTTCTTTCTTTTTTTTTTTTTTGTTACATCTCTGCCAAGTTTTGATAGCAAGATGATGCTGACCTCATAAAAAGAATTAGGGAGGATTCCCTCTTTTTCTGTTGCTCGGAGTAGTTTCAGAAAGGAATGGTACCAGCTCCTGTTTGTACCTCTGGTAGAATTCGGCTGTGAATCCATCTGATCATGGGCTTTTTTTGTTTGTTTGTTTGTTTTTGGTTGGTAGGCTATTAATTCCTGCCTCACTTTCAGAACTTGTTATTAGTCTCTTTGGGATTCGACCTCTTCCTGGTTTAGCCAGGATTATTTTCTACTCCATCTAGCAGGTGACCTAGAAAATAAAAGTTATCTATCGATGGTCTTGCTCTCTTCTTACCAACAACCAAACACATACAATATTTATTCCCCTTCTTCATCCTTACATACTGCATTATTTAAATTATTCTCAACCTCCAAGATGAGGTCGCACTCAGCCTTGATGAGCATTCCTCTGGAATTGCTCCAGGTCATGACAGCACTGACATTTTTGACTTCAATTTCTCTTGATATTCAGCTCCATAAAGGCATATTACATATATATATATATAAATTATATCTATCTATATGTAGATAATATAACATGCATTTACAACTTATATCAAATATATGTTAGACTTATACATTATACACACTCAATTCAGTCTTCTCGGTTTGTTTTTAAGCTCCCAGGGAGTAGTAACTGCGGAGGAATTCAGGGAAAGTACAGCCCTTGAGCTGGGATTTTCATGATGGGTAGGATTTCCTGAAGTAGCCAGCATGTGAATGGGCATCCCAGGAAAAAGAAATGAGCAAAATTACCAGGGGTTGACTGGCACGGTACAGTCTGAAAATTCCTGGAGGTTTAGTGAAGTGGGGTCAATGGAAACTGAGTGGAGGGATCAAGAGGAAAGTGATTTAGGAGAAATTAAGTGGGAATAGAACAAAAATAGCCTGTAGGTTTTACAGTACAGGAATTGAGATGCTATAGAGATTCCAGTTATATGGGTGGTATTTTCCATACAAAATAAAAGTACACTCAGCTTATTCATTTTGTTTATTTCTTGTTTACCGTTGTAAATGTATGTAAATTTGAGATTTAAACCTTTCAAAGGGATCAATAGCATGACTGTAATTTGCTGCATTGGAACATGTTTTAGAGTATAAAGAATTAATGGTAAAAATCAATTAGTAAGCCGGGTGTGGTGGCCCATGCCTGTAATCCTAGCACACTGGGAGGCTGATGTTGGTCACTTGCTGGAGCCCAGGAGTTCGAGGCCAGCCTGGGCAACATGGTAAAACCCCATCTCCCTCAAAAGCACAGAAATTAGCTGGGGGTATTGGCATGTGCCTGCAGTCCGACCTGTTCAGGAGGCTGAGGCGTGGGAATTGCTTGAGCCCAGAAGGTCCAGGCTGCAGTGGACTGAGATCACACCACTACACTGCAGCCTGGGCAGTAGAGCAAGACTCTGTCTCAAAAAAAAAAAAAAAAGCTTTTAATAAAGCTACAAACTTTGAGTGGGTTAGAGTTTGGTATGAGAGTTCTAGTCAGTCATGGTTGATAGTTTTCATTCAGCCATAAAGATGGTTGTTGTTACCCTGTAAATCTTAAGCAGTCTCTTAAACCCCATGGTTTTGTTTATTTTGCAGCAAAAGGTACATAAGTAAGATATTTAAACCTTTAAACAGTCATAGCTCTAAGAAAAGAAAAAAATAATAATTATAATGTTCTGTATCAACATGAAGCAAGATAAACTCAGTGTCTGTCCAGGGTCCATGGCATCAGGTCAGTGTGTTTTTAACGTTCCTCTTTCACACATTCAAAATGTTAAATAAATGAACATTGGGAACAATCCCTGTAATTTAGTGAAAGACGAATGGAAAGAGAACTTTGAATCTTTTTTTATTAAATAAGTACTTTTGAAAACTGTTTACTCTCTCCACAAGCAATTTTTGGGAACCTGCTGTGTTTGCAGTCACACAGAAGTTTAAAATCTATCAGCATAACAAAAGGAAAGACATTTTCAAAGATCACACAATGAAGTAAGTGCTTTATTAGACACAAGAAAAGTGGTTGAGGATAAAGAAGTGGAAAAATAAGTTTCAATTTGTGATTTTGAAAGCTGGGAGGTGATTGTAGTGATACATCTTTAAGAAGGAGGTCGAGAGGAAGGGGCAGGTTTCAGCATGAAGAAATGGTTATAAACGGAGGTGCAGAGAGAAAAGCAGAGGCCTGGAGGGTTGGGGGATGTGCATTAATCACTGAAGGTAGAAGACGATCAGATGCCTTGTGTCCTGGTCTGAGGGCATTGTCAGAGGTTCACTCTGCAGTGCCCAGCAATCCCAGTGTGAGGATCCCAGGGTTTCTCTGAGGGTGAGGTGGTAACTGCGATCAGGACTGGAGTCTCTCCTATGCAACTGGACTGCCCTAATTTACTCCCTTCCTTCCTACTGGGGGTTTCTACACAAGATTCCTTTTGATAGAATGTTTCTAATATAAATAAATATAGGAACAATATATTTATTCATGAAATATATTTAATATATTTATTCATTTAAATATATCAATAAAATCAGTGACTCCTATAGGGCATGGAGAGTCTATGAATATTATTGAAGTGGAAAGTAACTTATTAAGTCTGACTTCAAATAGAACTATATTTGTAGTTTCAGGAGAACAAGAAAATGATGGAAAAAGAAAAGATGGAAACAGATCATTCCCAAGGCTGTGGTTTCACAGGTTGATCTTTCTGAGGAAGAGGAAGACATGCAGATGCTAGGAGATTGATGAGACGAAAATGACCTGAAACACACCAGTTGAAGCAAGTCGAAGTGGGGGGGGTAGATAGCAGTGTCACTAGGAGGATACAGGAGTTTAGGAGAGAGAGAGATGACTCCAAGGTGCCATCCCAAGAAACCTAGCAGGCAGTTGGAAATCCAACACAGTTGTAGAAGGAGGTCAGTGTTTAACATGGACATGTGGAAGCTGTCAGCTTTCAAGTTACAGCTGGCACTGCGGAGGTGAATGCTACAGTCCAGGGAGCTAGCAGGTTTATCATCGCTGCCTCCTCTTTTCCCGGCTGCCCTCACTAACGCGGAGATCACTGTTGCCTGTGAGATTGTCTGTGTGCTTCAACTGCCACCTTCCTCCCATCCATAAACTTGTTGAATTCAATTTCTTGGTTCCAGGCGACAATAACTGACTGCAAACTTCCATTTATGAGAAAACTTTGGCAGGGTCTGGGGAGGTGATGGGGTGGAGGGAGTTGTGGGAAGACAGTAAGTAACTGTGGAATCCGTCAGAGAGCTATGTGCTTTGCTGTGAATATCAGCAGGAAAATGCAGGATCCTGGAGTGAGCTGGCAGAGAAACTCCAACAGCCAGCCTGTCTCAGGGCAGCCTAGTAATATGGGGTTGCCCCTGCCCTTCTGTTCTTCCTCCAGCCTTGTATCAGTTAATCCATAGTCACCATCCTGGGAGTGGACATTTGCCGGGATGGGCATTCATCACTCTGTGGATTCACAGGCGTGTCCATCATACCCTAATCAGCTAGACCTCTTTTGAGTTTAGAGAATAAGTTAATATTCTTGTTCTTAGAGTAAATCAAACCTAGTTATCTGGATTTTAAAAAAATAAGTTATTTGCCTTCCCCATTAGAATATAAACTTTGAATGACAGGGACTTGTCTGTCTTATTCATTGTTCTATGCCCAGTAGCATCAAAGAGTGTTTGGAAAACACTAATATGTTTCTTAATAAGTAACTCTGAATGGAGAATTGGATGGATAAATGGATAAAAGAAGAGGACCAAAGACAGAACTTCAAAACGGTTGGATGGGCCAGGCTCAGTGGCTTTTGCCTCGCATTTTGGGAGGCCAAGGCAAGTGGATCGCTTGAGGTCAGAAGTCGAGACCATCCTGGCCAACAGTGTGAAACCCTGTCTCTGCTAAAAGTATAAAAATTAGCCAGGCATGGTGGCACATGCCTGTAATCTCAGCTACTAGGGAGGCTGAGGCAGGAGAATTGCTTGAACTGGAAGGCAGGGATGGCAGTGAGTCAAGGTCGTGCCATTGCACTGCAGCCTGGGTGAAGAAGCAAGATTTCGCCTCAAAAAAAAAAAAAAGTCTCCTCTTTTGTTTTCAACGATTTCTGCATATCTTTGTCCTCCACCCAAAAGATTTCTGATGTGATGTACCTGCATCCTTGATGTTGGGTAGGTTACATAAATAGAAAAGTAAAACTCAAGAAATTATAGTACTAAGGACAGCAACAGTAAAATTTTACTGTGTCTTTAACAGCTACTCAGAAAGGGATGTACCATGCATGAAGAAACAGATTATATGTGCAGCTATATTTGGAGCTCTGCTAAGGGAATGTAGGCACATCTACATATGAATATAGCCATAACCTGTATAAATACTAAAATGCAATTCAGGTATTTCATTTTATTCTGTCCTCACTTCAATTTTAGGTGAGAATACCAGTTCCGTTCTCCAACCATCAAATTTCCTTTTCCTGAAAAATATTATAGGCTTTGTGGACACAATTTTTTTGTGTAAAGTCTTCATTATGTGCGAATTGGAATACATTGTGTTTGCACCCATATACATCTAAAAGAGCACAAGAGCAGCTTTATCTCTAACTTTATGTCTGACTTTGCTCCTAATGACAGCGTGATGGGGCTGGTTAGTGATTTCCAGGTTCCGTGCGGTATGGATAGAAAACATCATAGAGAGCAGAGCACTTTCCCTCGCAGATTCTCCCCCAATAGATTCTCCCCCAAGTTACATCAAGAAAAATTACTTTTCTTGATGACCTGAAGACAGAGGATAAAATAAAGATTGATCGTTTTTATGCATTTAAATGTAGTTGGAGATGAATGAATTTTATCAGTTTATGTAACATAGGCAGAATTTAGTATAAAGACTACTGATAGATAACTTTGGATATAAGATATCTCAGTTTTACATAAAATGTTTTAAATTCATTACAATGAATTTCTTCATAAAACTTTGAGATGTTACTGCATCAGTTCACACCAATCCAATCATAGATCAATGAAAAGTTACCAATACATAGCTTCTGAATTCAGGACGCCTCTGTCCTCTGCTGTTTTTTTCCCATGATATGGTGCACTGGTGTCAGTTTCCTCTGTGGAAGCTTATGTGTATGGTCACTGCATTCGTGATCTCATGTAGCTGTGATCTCCCTTCCGTCCCTTGCTCAGCCCTCATCCATGGACTCCAGACCTGTGTGTATCCAGTTGCAATATTAACCATTCCATATGCAAGCCAGCAGACATGGAGCTTCAGTATTCACAGCTGAATGCCTGTTTTACTCTCATAACCCAATTCTCCTGAAATCTGCTTCACCTATGGTTATGTCACTCTCAGGCTGTGACCTCACAGTTACCCCCAGCTCCTCCTGTTTTATCATAATGCCCACATACCATTCATGAGAAAGTCCTATGGCTCTACTGTCAAGACACAGCCAGGTTCAGACCATGTCTTGCCATCTTGCTTCCAGTGCACTGGTTTGGGGCCCTGACTGCTTTTGTCCCTGCCACCCCTGTGTGTTCTCTCACAGCAGCCTCAGGAGCAGGGCTCAACTCCAGGGAGATCATGAGATTCGTGTCCTTTTCTAGACAGGGCCGTCCAGTGCCCCTTCATGTCACAGAAAGAAATGTCCAACCCTTACGAGGACCTACGAGCCACTGAGGTGTCCCTTCTGTTCCCTACCCCTGCATGCGCCCTGCAGCTTGAGCCCTGGACCTAGCCACTTTCTCTCCACCCAAATTATTCGCCAGGTATTTAGTGTTTTCCTGGTCTTTCTCAAGTCCTTATTTATAGACCACTTCCTAAAATGCAGCACCCCTGGCCACCCACAAGCCTCAGACTATCCCATCCCTCTATCTCAATTTTCTTCACAGTCATGTGTCATCTCCCAGGATTGTACATCATCCTACTTTATATTGTTATGAGCTTTATTCTGTCTTTTCCAACTAGAATACATACTTTACAGGGGCAGATATTTTCTCTCTCTTATTAATCATCCCTGATGCGAGGGACAGGGCCTGCTCAATAGCAAGTGAGCAATATCTATTTGTGGAATACATTCATTTCAAGTAGGATGTGCAGTGTTACCCTTTCACAGTGAAATGTGGAGTCACTGCAATCTTAAAATGCAAAAATCCCATGAGAAATTCTTAGAATATTCTAGAACCCATTTTAAAAATTTCTGTTTTATATCATGCTTCCCTTGAGGTTTACATACTAAAGAGGCAATCTGTTCCCTTAAGATGAATGATGAGTGAGCTTGAGGAGGCTTGTGGCATCTTTCATAGATGATCTGATTCTTCTGTGAATATTATTTGTGGAAGTGGCTGTTAGAAAACAATTCAGAATGATCATACTAATTGGAAGAAGTTATTCTGGGTATCATTTACTTCACGATAGTTCTTCTTACCTAGTTCAAGAAAGGAAGTATAAATACATATGCACAAAATGGGGACATGTTTTAAAAACGCAAAGGAATCTTGTGAAATGAATAGTAGCGACACTGAGTGATGTTTCCCTTGTGAGACACTATTGTGAGCTTTTTACATGTATTCACGTATTTCATTATTCAGCAAGCAGGGATGAGCTGTGATTTTTGCCCCCTTTTACATATGAGGCTATGGAAACACAGACTAGTAGAGAAACTAACCAACTTGTAAGTAGATGTATTAGTCAGTGTGCTCCAGAGAAATGGAACCAAGATTTATTGTGGGAATTGGCTCATGTGATTGGGAGGCCAAGAAGTCCCACGATCTGCCCTCTGCAAGCTAGAGACCTGAAAAAGCCAGTGGCATAAGTAAGTCTGAGTGTAAAGACCTGGGAGCTAGGGGAGCTGAAGGTGTGTGTCGTGGAGTCTGATGGTTCAAGAACCAGGAGCACTGAAGTCTGGGGACAAGAGAAGATGGATGCTCCAGCTCAAGAAAAAAGAAAATTTTTCTTTACTCTGCCTTTTTTTTTTTTTTTTTGATATGGAATTTCACTCTTTTTGCCCAGGCTGGAGTGCAATGGAGCAATCTTGGCTCACTGCAACCTCTGCCTCCCTGGTTCAAGCGATTCTCCTAACTCAGCCTCCTGAGTAGCTAGAATTACAGGCAC
Organism: Cheracebus regulus; assembly: GCA_963574635.1. Taxonomy (NCBI): domain Eukaryota; kingdom Metazoa; phylum Chordata; class Mammalia; order Primates; family Pitheciidae; genus Cheracebus; species Cheracebus regulus. The sequence continues at coordinate 50,424 of CAUYQU010012534.1, read as the reverse complement.
CTGCCACCACACCTGGCTAATTTTTTGTATTTTCAGGAGAGATGGGGTTTCGCCATGTTGGCCAGGCTGGTCTTAACCTCCTGACCTCAGGTGGTCCACCTGCCTCAGCCTCCCAAAGTGCTGAGATTACAGGTGTGAGCTACCGTGCCATGCCTTTTCTCTGCCTTTGTATTTGGTTCAAGCCCTTGGCAAATTGAATGATGCCAGTTCACACTGGTGAAGGCAAATCTTCACTCAGTCCACTGATTGAAACCCTAATCTCTCAGGGCAGTACCCTCATAAACAAGCCCAGTCTGTTACCAGCTATCTGGGCAGCCCTTAGACCAGTCACACTGGCACATAACCTTCACCGTTGAGGTCTGAGCTGGTCAAATCCATGGTGCAGGTGGAGAGGTTCCAGGAGAAGGCCGAGACCCGGAGCACTAGGAGACTCTCAAGACACATGGCTATTTGCAGAACATGAACGGCAATTCCCTTTCCTGCCTCTGTCTCCTGGCTCTGGTGACTCTGTTTCCTTTTATTCTTTTTCAGTTCAGTGCTTCCATTCATAGAATAGCTTGAGAGGTCTTCAGATATGAAATAAAAGAACGTTCGTGGGATCATGTCACTATTCTTCTCTTGATGTTTATAAAATTAGGGCATATAAAGTCTATTCAAAATGTTACATTATTGATATCTTAAAAATTGAATTCCTGTTAGCAACTCTCAGTAGATAATGTTTTGATCAGTATCTACCAGTAGGTACCATTTAAATCATTTAGTTTCTATTACATGCTGTGAATTGTTTTCTGTGGTGGCAGTCATTGCAAACACCTATGCATGAGATGGGTTTTGTCATGATTTCTATTTTCAAGACAGGAGAAATGTAAAAGATCGAGAGCCTTACTAGAGATCACAGAGCTAGTGAGTAGCTGAGCCAGCATTTGACCTCATAACCCTCTGACATCAGAGTTGAGCACTTAAGCTCCCATATTCTGCTGACACCCTAATTGTTGCTACTTTCCCACTGAAATGATTACATGTAACTTTATTTTCCTTTCTTTCAAAATGAGTGTCTGAAATGAGTGAACATGGCATGGTTTGTTGAGGGGATTCGAACTCACTGAAGTGCTACTAGAAAGATCAGCAGCTCTCGGGAGTGCCAAACTGCACTATTTTTGCAATTCTGCTGGCTTGTTAATGCAGGTTCCAGTTCTCCTGCTGTGCCTTATTCTGTGTTGTGTTTTCAAGGTTTTGTAGCGGTGAGAAGGCCTACATATATACCGGCGTATTATATTTGCAAGTAAAATAAAGCTCAGGTTTCGCTTGTTTTTTTCTTGGATATGACGTTAGATCTTTCAATCCTCGTGAAAATTCCCTGCCATTTAACCATTATTTTGTTCTGGCTCTCATTGTGAAACTTTAGTGTTATAATCATCTCTCTTTATTATTTAAAGCCCTGTGTGGAGGCTACATCCATGGGAAGAGTGGAACAGTCCTTTCTCCTGGGTTTCCAGATTTTTATCCGAACTCTCTCAACTGCACGTGGACCATTGAAGTATCTCATGGAAAAGGTAAGAACCTGTCAAAGGTCTCAAACATACAGATGAATAAAAGAGACAGGAACATGAGAACAAAACAAAAAACATACTTCAGTATGAAAAAGTGAGATAGCTACTGTTCTCGTGCATAGTTCAAAATTTTAACTTATTATTTAGTAAGATTTTGGAAGAAAAATAGTCTTTCAGCTGTACAATAAAAACAGATTCCTCGTTTTGCTCTCTATTTGTCAGATAACCTGAATGTATGCATGTGAATATAAGCTTGAAAGTAGCTATCCTGCTAAGGAATACAGGCATCTATTAAATAAAATGTGACTGTTGATTAAATACAGAGAAATAAGCAATTGTCAAACTTCTAATTTCCATGATAAATCTTACCCAGTTTTTGCGCTTTCTTTGTGTTTTATGTTTATCTGGTATCATCACACATAATAAATAATTTATCTTCATACAATCTAGGGATGTGTTATAGAATAAATATTTTTATCATCATTTTATAGATAAATATAGCGAAGACCAGGACTTTTTGCATTTTGTGCAGGAAATGTAGATTATAAACACTGAGTTTAGGATTGTAACCTGAATCTTTTTTCTGTGACTAAACTTGTCATTTTTTTAAGAGTCTGTTTGGGGTTGGGTGCAGTGTCTTATGCCTGTAATTCCAGCACTTTGGGAGGCCGAGGCAGGCATATCACCTGAGGTCAAGAGTTCCAGACCAGACTGGCCAATATGCTGAAACCCTGTCTCTACTAAAAATACAAAAATTAGCTCTACTAAAAATACAAAAATATTAGGCAAGCATTGTGGTGCACGCCTGTAGTTCCAGCGACTCTGGGGGCTGAGGCAAGAGAATCGCTTGAACCCAGAAGGCAGAAGTTGCAGTAAGCTGAGATTGTGTCACTGCACTCAGCCTGGGAGATAGAGTGAAACTCTGTCTCAAAAAATAAAACAAACGAGTCTGTTTGGGATTTCGATCACGTAAGTATTATGTAGACTTTGTCTTTTCACATAGATTTGAACCCAACAATATTAAATGGACCTATTTTATTATATATACTGTGTGGCACTGTGCTACCCTGAAGGACCCGACAGAAGAGCTTGCCCTGAAGGAAATTCTGCATAAAGAAGACACGGATTATGAGTGACCAAGGTTTTTTCATCATAAAAATACACGTTTGTTAGAAATTATCTATTCACAGTTAATTTTATTAATTTCACTATAGGAATCCAGAAATAAGACTTTGTGGTTCTGGTTTCTATAAGGTAATATGCATTAGGGGTGTCTAAAACTACATTTTCAAGGAAGTTTCTCCTCAGTTATGCAGACTGCCAACTAAGACTTTCTTTTTTTCTCTTGTCTTCTTTTTTTTTTTTTTTTTTTGAGACAGTGTCTTTCCCTGTTGCCCATGCTTGATTGTGATGGCGTGATCCTGCCTCAGGGCACCCTCCGCCTCACAAGTTCAAACTATTCTCTTGCCTCAGCCTCCAGTGTAGCTGGGATTACAGGCACCTGCCACCACACCCAGCTAATTTTCCTATTTTTAGTAGAGACAGGGTTTCACCGTGTTTGTCAGGCTGATCGAGAACTCCTGACCACGTGATCCATCTGCCTTGGCCTCCGAAAGTGCTGGGATTACAGGCGTGAGCCTCTGTTCCCAGCCCCAACTAAGCTTTTCTGAAGGATACTTGTTTAGTGTAAATTTAAAAATTGTCTGGTCTTTTGTCCCTCTGGGACAAGTACTGTCCCTAAGGACCTACTGACAATTTTTGAATGAAGCCCATTATAAACATTTTGACCTATTTTTCTTAATTTGTATCCACATCTGTATATGTATCTCTATATAGCTACATCTGTAATCTCCATATCTACCTCAATATTCATATCCACATCATATCTTCATATTTACGTCTTATCTGTACTTATATGCACCTAAGTATTTATTTTCATTGTTTATCCCCTCTGCTTTCTTTTATTTCTAAAGCCAAGCTCTTTGCACCCGTTTTCCTCTTCAACTTCAAAGTTAGATTTACATATTAAGATAATATGTTAATATTTAGATTCAATACTTTGATGTGTCTAAGTGCAGAAAAAATTTTTCAGCAATCGCTACTTCTAATGTCTCTCTTTTTCTCTCTCTCCTCCATGTCTCTCTCTCTCTCTCTTCCCTCTATCATCTCTGTCTTTGTGGCTACTACTCTCTGGACTCTGCACCCCCCTCTCTTTCTCTGTCTCTTCTTATTTCTGTCATGTCTGTGTCTCTGTCTCTCTCTGCATCTCTCTCTGTCCCCATCTCTCCCCCCTCTCTCGATCTCGCCTTCCATTCGCAGGAGTTCAGATGATCTTTCACACTTTTCACCTTGAGAGTTCCCATGACTATTTACTGATCACAGAAGATGGGAGTTTTTCTGAGCCAGTCGCCAGGCTCACTGGGTCGGTGTTGCCTCATACGATCAAGGCAGGCTTGTTTGGAAACTTCACCGCCCAGCTTCGGTTTATATCAGACTTCTCCATTTCCTACGAGGGCTTCAATATCACATTTTCAGGTATGTTGGTCTTTGCTGTTTCTCTGCTCTGGCAACAGTGCTGTCATTTCTCTTAGTGAGAATGTGAGAGTGTGAGTGTGTAATGTGTACATGAGTGTGTTTGTGCATGTGTGACTACAGGCATGTTTCCAACGAATGGAGTGCAGGACACTGAGCCTCCATGAGGCCGGGTGCAAGCACCATTATGTGGCATCCAGAAAATGCCACTTTGTGTTATGCAATTTGTGAATGCTCATCTTTGAAAAATCTGTAAATGTCACTGTCTTCTGCAAAGCCTTTCTCACTCAATTATCTTCACCAACTCTAGAAAATCTCTGAGGAAAGCTTTCTCACTGGGAGGTGTCCTCAGGGTCAGTTGTCAGCTGATTGCCGTGATTTCTGCCCTCTAGTAGGTGCCAGTATTTGCATTGACAGCCACCTCTAGGATGAAGGAAGCATGTGAATGCACACAGTCAAGGATGGGCTTATAGTTGAATATATTCATACACAGTGACAAAAAATACTCTGTTAGGTAATATCTTTATTTTTAATGATAATATATAGATCCTATTTGCATAAGGTTTATGTTGCTACAGAAATTGTATGGCTTTGATTGTTTAATTTGTGTATTTCTATGACATAGATGCTAATTATTTTTAGCATAAGAGATAATTTTTAGATAAGAAAAAATTACCCCCAGTTAAAAACTGGCCAAATGTGTGAGAGAGAAAGTCGGTCACATAAACAAATGATGCTCCGTCATGCTCAGAACCTCTGCAGTATCCTCATTACCAGCACGCCCCCACCCTCCAGCAGCAGAAAGGACCCCACTACCCCACAGCTGCCTGTGGACGGAAGCAATCACATTGACGTGCATTTGCGCACATGATGCTTTGGACCAAGAGTGTTTTCCTTCTTACTCTTCGTAGCCCAGATCCACTGTAATTTTCATAAGGTGGTCCCTGGGTACCACAGTCACATGTGATTTCTTCTACTTTTGAGATGCCATAAATTCCTTAATAACTTTTGATGTCACTTATGAAATTATATATTGCAGTATTTGAGTATTTATCTTATCTCCCAAACTGAAACTAAAAATCTTGGTAGAAAGTTGGCTTGCCCCACATTCATATAAACAACAGCTCTACTGCTGTGTCTTACTCATAAGTAAGATGAGTTACTTACTCATAAGTAAGATGATTTTCCACTGTGCGAGGGTTGACACCCCTAACCAGTGTATTATTCAAGATCACCTATTCTTGGAGTGTATTGAATAATACACGGGTTAGGGCGTCAACCCCTGTGCAGTGAAAAATCTGAGTATAACTTTTGAGGCCCCCAAAACTTAACTAATAGCCTATTGTTGACCAAAAGCCTTACAATGGCATAAACAGTTAACATACACGTAAACTAGTATCTACATATATTTTGTGCTTTAATGATATACCTAACATTTTACTAATTTTTAAAATATTTCTTGATGAAATGGTTCACCTGCATGTGTTTTTCAGTTGCTGCAAATCTCCAAACAATTGCCAATGTATTTATCAAAAACAATTTATGTATAAATGGACTCAAGTAGTTCAAACCCACGTTTTTCAAGAGTCAACTGTAATAAGAACTTCATAATTACTTACTAACTACTGCATGATGATTACCATGTAGAATAAAATATTGTCTTCAAGGAAAATATTTCTTGGGGATTTTAAGATGTTCTGAACTATTTTATGCTTCCTCTAATTCTACCTAGTTGTGATTTATCTTAATCTGACTTTGTTGATTTTTCTTGGTGTTTCACTGCTCCAGTGAAGCTTTCAGGACTGGCTCAGACCACGTGATTTCTTAGAAATTTGTTGTAATCAGTAGTAATCATGAAACTTGCCACTTCATATATCAAAGACTTTAGTCTTCCCAACGCTAATTCTTAAATCCCTCTCTCTGTGCATTCTTCCCTGGTGGATGTCAATTAGTATCACTATGAGAATATCACAACCCTCTGTTTTTACTTTCTTCATGGTCCAAAATGAATTTAAGTAGACTTCTCCAAAAAAAGAAAATGGCAGTGATGCAAGTCTGTTGTTCACTTCTGCAGGTGTTTCTCAGGAGTCTATGCAAACTCTTTTCATTTTACTGCATCAGTTTCTTATTCTGATGCCCTTAGCACAGGGCTGACATTGTCTTTTGATGACTACTGTCTAGTCTGTTTGTGCCACTTGCCATATAGAATACCTGAGATTAGGTAATTTATAAATAATAGCAATTTTTTTCTCCGTCTTGGAGGCTGGAAAGTCCAAGATCAAGGTGCTTGTGTCTGAGGTGAGCCTTCTTGCTTTGTCATCACATGGCAGGGGGTATAGGTGCAAAAGAGGAGGATTGCCGTACTCCCGGGAGGTAGAAGACCAGAAGTCCTTTTATAATGGCTTTAATCCATTAATGAGGGTGGATCCCTCCTGACATAAACACCCTCCCCGAAAAGGGGATCAAACTTCCAGCACATGGGTTTTGTGTAACATGCTCAGACCATACACATAACCAAAAGTCAGAATGTATCTATACAGCGGACACTCTCATTGTAAACTACTTACATGGACAAGCAAGCCAACAACAGCAAAATACTCTTTCATGGGTGTTTAAAGTGGTAACAGTCTGTAAACATTTAGAACAATTCAATTCAACATAACCAATAGAAAATAATATATGAAGCTTGCAGAAGAAATCAGTTTCATCTAGACAGTTGCACACAAGCAGAAAGTCTTTTTAAAAACAGAAGACAACATCTTCTGTTGATTGAAAAGTTGACTTTAAAGTAAACACGTTCTCTAAGTATGTTAGAGGAGTAATTTCATTTGGAAGGATTTTTGCTTTAAAACTGGCTGCAAATGATTACCAGTGATATGTATACCATGGAATTTATTTTTTAAATATACAAATAAGTAGCATCTTTATTATACAAATGAAGCATTTACACATCCAGAGACTTTTTGGCTTATCATGAATGACATTCGTATGCTTTTATGTCTGCCTTCTTTCCTGTTAGTCAAGTTTATTTCTGCCTTTCTCAGAAGGCTTTATTAAAGCAGTATTTCCTGATTGTGTTTCCTAGTCAGTATTTCTGCAGATGTTAATGGTAATATTGTAGAAAAAGAGCTCCATATTCCTGCATGCTTAGATAAATCTGTGCACTCCATGTTTTTCATAACACTGTCTACTACTAGTTGCTAACTGTGTACACTGGGCACTCCACACTTCCTTCCCCCTTCCTACATTGTGTCTACTTGTTGAGTGCTAATGTCTAGTTAATTAGCATCATTTCTCAGTCATTCTCTTCAACAGTTTAAAACTTGGACAACTTCGTGCCTTTACATATGTGGTTTTCTCTTCATGAAAAAGCCTTTTCTGCAATTTTCACCAGGCAGAACTCCTCCTGTGCAGGTCAGAAGGTGTCTCTGACATGCAGCCTTTCTTCTTTTTTCTAAGCAAATTATTTTTTCTTCTGTGTGACGTAGGAGAAAAACGTTTTATAACAGCATTTTTATACCAAAGTTATTTATTTCCCAGAATTACTTTTGTGTATTTGTCTCCTTCGATGGTACCATGAATTTTCAAATGAGGGTACTGTTTGTGCTGTTGAGTCGTGATTACCTGAGATGGAGGAGAGTGTATTCATTCTTTAATTGCTGAGGCAGGTCTCCAAGAGGCTGAGACCTGACTGTGAAGCAGAGAACGGGCAGGCCAGCTGATTTGGGTGGGCTCTCAGCAAAAGGAGGTGCAACAGAAGGGCTGGGCCGTCAGGTTAGGGTAAACAAGAAGGGCACTGCAGCCAGATCCCTGAAACCGAGGGGAAAGTGGAAGGACGTAAAGTTAGTTATGGAGGGCAGACAACGCAAGTAACTTGGATGTTAATTGTGAATGTTGCATGAAGCCATTGGATGGATTTGAAGAGCTTGACATGATCCGATGTTTTTCAATGTTTACTTGAAGGATAATGTGTGAGTCTCAACAAGGACATGTTATGTAATAATCCTAGAAGGAGATGCCAGATGGAAGCTCAGGCTACAGGAAGCATTCTAGGGTAGAGCTGACTTGATTAGCAGGAAGTGTAGGTGTGGTATAAAATACAGAGTGGGGTCAAGGTTTTCATCCTGCATGAATGAGGTTGCTATATTTTACATGAAAAACACTGGGAGTAAAGCAGGTTTGGAAAGAAAATACAGACTTTTTATCTAGGAGATATAGAGGGATGTATTCAAGAGTGATTGATGAGAGTGTTCAGTTCACATAACAGTACCATATTAAAGAAAAAGAAACACTGGAAAGTCATCAGCATACAGCATTAATTTCAATGCATGGAATAGCAGAAGATATGAATCAACCAATTGAGAAGTTGTGGTCAGTGAGTTAGGAGGAGAGTGGCATCCCACAACTTAAGAAAGGAAACCCTTTTTGGAAAGAAGAGAGCATTCAACTGTTTTAAAACCTACTTAGTAAGACGGGCACTAAGAATTGACCATTGGTTTTTGTATCTGGAGGTCACAGTGCCTTTGGTAAGATCTCTTTGGAAGGCTGTGAAGGAAATCTCAATAGATGAGATGAAAAGAGTCTTGGAAGGGAAGATGGGAAAATGGAAGATAGACCCAACGCATTGAAAAGTTTGTGCTAATGGTAACCAGAGAGTTAGTGTGGTGGCTGGGGTGACTAAGTCCAGAGATTGGTTTTGTTCGTTTGGTTTGTTGGTTCTTTGGTGGTTTACCTCATTCTTGAGATTGACCCTGTAACACACATTTTTATCTTGATGGAAATAAGTCATGAAAATTGATGAAGGAAAAGAAAAAGCATAAACTCTGAGAACAAAATCTTTGAGTTGGTGAGAGGATGGAATTCTGAGGGGAATACACTTTTCTTTGTTAGATGAAGATTAAAATGTACACAGTGCAAATATACTTTGCATAATAATAATTATGTGACAGTTAATATAAGAGAATACTTACAAGGCCTAATTGAGATGGACACAACTAATACACACCTTATAACCTCATGGTATTGTTTCAGGCCTTCTGTTCTTGTAAGCACCTTTCAGAAGAATTTGTATAAACTGTGGAGTAAAAATATATACAAAGCAAAGAATGACAAGATCATGGTGTTTCTTTATATAAGATAATAGGTATAGCATATACTAATATCAAATTATTCTCCTATTTGGCAAGAGTTTTCAATTTTTTTAAAGAAATGACAAGAAATATGTGGTTTGAATTGAGTGCACACAGTATATCCTTAGACAGAAGGAGAATGATAACAACAAGGTATGAGAAAACATTCTCTGGATTGTGACATCTTTATTTTAGTATTTTCTAAAAACTAAAATAACAAATGATTGGTTGTCAATTAATGGTTGTTGAGTTCAATTAAATGACATTGTTTACATTATTTTCTTCTTGAGTCATACTGTACATAAATCAAATTAATAAGCATATATCAAGGTTATACAAATTAATTTGAACATATTAGAGACTCAGGGTAGATTGCTTATCTAAATTCAGAGCAGAACAGAGGTAATTCAGAAAGTATGCACCTCAGAGGTTTACCAGTAAGCTAAGTGAGATGAAGGAAGTCTTTAGGTACAGAGTTCCATAATGAAGTTTTTATAAAAGTGTGGGTAAGAGGCATCTATCAATGACTAACTCCGTGGATAAAAACTAAAAACTAAAAAAAAAAAAAAGAAGGATCAGATTTAAGGAGTATTGAGAGAAAAAGGATGAATTTGACTTCATATGTTCAGTGAGAATATTGAGCCTAAAATTTAGGAGAGCTCTAAAGACGGTGTTGGAAAAAAAGTAGAAGTAATTTTTTTTAAAGATTAGCATAGTTTTCTAAATGTTTCTTCCCCATACAAAACTAAAAGTGATCTTCAATGTCCCGATTATTTGCAGTAATGTGCGTCTTTTAGTTGAATACCTTTCAGTATTCTCTCTAAAGCTCTTCTTACCATTCCATTGACTAAGGATATTTCTCTAGTTGGCTGGCTGACTGTTTGATACTATTTGACTTAATGGGACGTTCCAGACTAGGGAGACTGCAAGAAGAAGGAAACCATACAAATAGGCACTGGTCCACACTTTCTTATTTCCCACTGAAAAAATGTGGACTTGATAATGGACGAAGAAGCCAGTGACAGCCAGAGCTCAATTGCATGTATATACTATAGAGAGCAGAAGGAGTTGGCCATAAAGAATACAGCGAATACAAAAGTGAGCAATCAGTGCTGATGTTTTGAATACTTACTCCTAAAATGCAGCAAAATGTCAGACATTTCTTTTTAAATTTATATTTAGCACTTTCCTCTTGAATGGTTTATAGTAATTTCTAGTACAAAATCTTGTCTCCTACATTTCAATCTGGCATGGTTTGCAGATAGAAAATAAACAGAGGAAAAGTCCACTGTTCCTCACTGAGGTGTATTCTAGAGGCGAAATTGGCTTAGATAAGCTTTCCACAAACAAAGCCCTGTGCCTTTGCTTTTATGTTATGCTTCATGCCTTGGTCATCAAAATGCATCTTTGGGAGGGATACAGTAACTGATTCAAGCAATTAGAAATATTAGTAAAATAATTCCACACTCTCAAACTGACAGCTTTGAAGTGAATCATCTAATTTTAATATGGTGTTCGTCTATTTGTCTTCTAGTTACATAATAATTGTACACATTTATAGGGTACATGTGATATTTTGGTACATGAGTAGAATGTGTGACAAACATGTCAAGACATTCAAGATACCCATCACTTCAAACATTTCATTTATTATTTCTTTGTATTGGGAACGTTTCATTTCTTGCCTTCGAGCTGTTTGGAAATGTACACTATATTATTGCTCACTATAGTCACCTTACTCTGCTATCAAATATTAGAACATTTTTCTTCTAACTGTATCCTTGTATCCATTGACCAACATCACTTCATCCTTCCCTCCATATGTATAATCTCTTCCCAGCCTCTAGTAACTATCATTCTTATATGTCAATTCTTAAAAAAAAAATACTAAATCTCATGTCATTTGTTACAGACAGTACATAGAAGAAAAAAAAATGCATATAATGGGATTTGTATAAAATATATGTGTAGATTTGTTTTTTAGTAATAGCACTTTTTATTCTTGCTATGTAATCTTTATGTATTTGCCCAAATCTTCATGCATTTACTCTGTCTCTGCATGCCTCAGAATATGACCTGGAACCGTGTGATGATCCTGGAGTCCCTGCCTTCAGCCGAAGAATTGGTTTTCACTTTGGTGTGGGAGACTCTCTGACATTTTCGTGCTTCCCAGGATATCGCTTAGAAGGTGCAACCAAGCTTACCTGCCTGGGTGGGGGCCGCCGTGTGTGGAGTGCACCTCTGCCAAGGTGTGTGGGTAGGTGGTCACACGCTTTCATTTCATTCATCCATGGGGGCAGGGCATAGCCCAGGCAAGAAGACCAGGGTGGTCAGGTGGGCTGAGGGGGTTGACAAGGAAGGAGAGGATGAGAGTGTGGGCCTCACTCTGCTGGACAGGGGAGAAGGGAGCTGCCTAACTACTCTGGGCTTGAATTACGTCATCTATAATGTAAGTCCCTTTCAGCTCTGAAATTTTATGATTGAAGAATAGTGAAATCAAAGCATGTGTCAAGCATATTGATGAAGGGCAAAAATATATGTAGAGAGAGAAAATCTGGAGCAAAAGGAAAAAATGAAAGATAGAAGCAAGCTATAATAGCACAACCTCTGACAATTATATTGATGGAAAGCAGCAAGTATCCTTGGCTTGAAGGTGACAATTCTGTTTTTCTTGTCAGTTGTTCACTTTGATTGGATGATGGTTGCACGCTCCTGCTAAGTGAGCATGATGGGCATTTGAATGCTGAATTTGCTTTTTCAGTGTGTTCTGGAGGAATCCAAGAGATAATTCCAAAGAGTAACATGAATTTTTATTTCGGTACTTTGAAATGAGGTACTAGGGTTACATGCAGGAATTGACTTGCTGATCCAGGGGGGTAATGTTTATTGGCCATCTGGGAACTGTGCCACTCTAAGAAGTTTAGCAAAGGAGAATCATAACTGCTGTCGTAGCTCAAATAGGGTGTATTGGCCATACAGGCAGAGCTCTCGTAGTTAGCCATCCAGACAAGGCCTAGTTCCTGCCATCCAGCCATGTTGCTCAGCAGATGCTGGGGCTTACAGATTGTTCCTTAAAATTACAGAAAACTGACTAATGTCATTGTGAAGACAAAAGGGAGGTAAGAGATTAACCATGGTTCTCCTTAACACTGAGCCTTCTGAGTCCATGGAGAGTCCAGAATATGAACCACACTAATTTAACCAGTATGAAAGTAAAATTTAATAATCCATATAAAACACAAACATGTTCACTTAGCATAACTTGTTTTATTTTACCATGGTGCAGAATCTCTTTAGTTTTTGGTGTTGCTTAGGAATATCGTGTACCTCAAACAATAAAGCTGTCATTCTGGATTTTAATGAGACAGAGATACATAGCAGAATTTCATTATTTAAAAATAAATAAATAAATAAACATGAATCAAATCATCTGTGTCTCTCTCCAAAATATGTGTGTATATATTTTTACAATCTGTTTTTCTCCTAAAATAGGGGTTCTTACTTTTTATGGTTATAATATTCATTTGAGAATAGAATGCAAATTTTGACTATTATCTCAAGAAAAAAATATACGATATTTTGCAGATGATCTTAGTACTTCCCAGAGTTAGCTAGAGTCTATTTTAGAGACTCCTAATTGAAATCATTTGAAATCTGGACAAACTCCCAACTCAGTGAAATCAAAGTGGTGTCTAGATATGTAGCAGTAAGTAGTCTACTAATTATAATGAAAAGACCCGTTAAATGCTCTTCTATTTCATCTAGGTTCATTATCTTTAAGCTGTTTTTCTTGTTATTCAGGTTTATACTCTGAGGTCTAAAATATGAAATAATCAGTGATTAGAGTTGGAAGAATAGTTAATATTTACTAAGCGCTTTATGATAGACCAGGCACTGCCCCAAGCTCCTTCCATGTAATAACGTATTTAGTCCCATGACATCTCTGTGAAGTAAACGCTATGACTGACAGTTCCCTTTTATAGATGGAAATATTAAGGCAAAAAGTCTCTACGAACTTTGCCCGAAAACACAGAGCTAGGAAGACTCGAAACCAGGCAGCCTACAACTCAGCCTTTAACCATGGCGCTGGACAGGAAAACAGAGGGCCTGGGACAGGCCTTTTTTGTATTTAGCCTTTTGCATTTTGTCTATGGTTTCATGATTTTTCTTCTAGCCCTTCCGGTACATTTGGGTGCTGTCTTCATTTCTTTCTCTCTCATTCCCCACATCTGCTTACCTCCGAGTTCTGAAGGATTCTGACCACTGCCAAGCTCTCAGGTCAGGCTCCTCCTCTCTGCCCTCCCAGCCCTCGCTCCCTCCAGGACCCCCCTTCCCTTGATGGTTCCCTGGACTCCCCAGATCCCACCAGCCCCAGGGGCTGCAGCTCCCACAATGCTGTCTCCAAAGCGAAAATCCCATTGATTTTCCTGCAGTAACAGCCTGGTCATTGCTTCCCCTACTATTCAGATCACTCTCCCTCCACACTGTCCTGGCTCAGAGTCCCTCATTCACTGGCTCTCCAGAGTGGACTCAGTGCTTAGCCAGCATCCTTGTGGTGACAGACAGAGCCCTCTCAGGCCCCCAGAGCACCAGTGCTCTTTCTATAAGGTTGGTGAAAAAGTAATTGCAGTATTTGCCAATTTGCCATTATTATTATTATTATTTTTTTGGCTTCATTTATTTTTTTTAAGATGGAGTCTCACTCAGTCACCCAGGCTGGAGTTCAGTGTTGTGATCTTGGCTCACTGCAACCTCCGCCTTCTGGGTTCAAGCAATTCTCCCACCTCAGCCTCCCAAGTCGCTGGGATTACAGGCACCTGCCACCATGCCCAGCTAATTTTTTTTTGTTTGTATATTTTTAGTAGAGATGGGGTTTCACCATGTTGGCCAGGCTGGTCTCCAACTCCTGACCTCAGGTGATACACCCACCTCTGCCTTCCAAAGTGCTGGGATTATAGGCGTGAGTTGTGTCTAATTTCATCTGCAGGCTGCTCCCTCCTTTAGGAACAACCACCCCTCTCTTCTTCCAGGCTGGCTCTCTCTGTTTCCAGCTCCCCTGCAGTCTTCCCTTTCTCTACCCACTCGCCCCTAGGCTGCAGGGCGAGCCTCCCTCCCTGGCAGCTGCTGGACTCACTCAAGTTGACTTCATCTCTTTGTCTCCCTCCTCAGACTGACACGTCCTTTACAGTGGGCTACCCCATCCCTAAGATCTAGTTCTGTGTATCCAAAAAAGGAAAATTACTTTCCTCCGAAGCTTCTCTTTTGATCTCAAAAAGTTGATTCATCCATACTTCATGTTCCTTTCTCTAAAATTATAGAAATAAAAATGATTTGCCTGTGCCAGAAAGAGGCAAATCTATACCAAAGGTTGCAGGTGTCACCTAAGGAATGTCAGCTGAGTCAGAAGCATGCTGTCTTAGCCTCCCTAATAAATATCTGACCTTACGTGGAATTTCTAGTGAGCATCTGAGCTGAGAACTATTTTCTTCTTTATGAAGTCATTCTTAAATGAAAGAGAGGGAAACTTTTTTGTGTTTTTTCAACCGGATTATGTATTTAGGATGATAGAAATAATATCATATACACCTTGGGTATGGAACCTCATTAGAAATGCTCAAACGTTCTCTTCTGGCACCTTTTGTTCATCTGTTTATACATATATTATTTAGGAAAAATTTCACTTGAAAGTTAGAGAAAAAGTTACCCACATTGGCTTAAGTCAAAATGAAAGTTTATTAGTAAGGCGTTGTAAAGTCCATACAGAGGGACAGCTTCAGGTGAGGTTTGATCAAGCCTTCAACCTTGTCATCAAGAACCTGAGGTCTCAGCATCTCTCAGTTTTGCCAACCTGAATAAAGCAATGGCTGGCTTCCTGATCTCATATTATCACATACAGTGCTGTAGCCGCACATCCTGCCACCCCATGGAAACAGCTATGCCAAAATCACCTATGTGTAAGTCCTGGGCTTCCTCTCATGAGACCACATAGAGTCCCATGCCTGTTCCTGAGCAGTCATTGTGGCCAGGCCAGCCGTGATTGTCTTAGTATATTTACAATTGCATCTGCACAGCTGTTGAATAATAACAAAAAGTGAATATTTTGTGATGTTTTGTGATATTTTGTAGCATTTTATTCAAAAGAGCAGGAGCAGAGTTAGCAGATATGATGGAGATAAATGTTTGCTACAGTTCTGTAACCTAATATTGCATCTATGACATTTCAGAATTCTCTGATCAAAAACTTTTCTCAGACAGGGTATTAAAGTGCTGTATACATCAGTGCAAACCTTAAATGCCTGTTGAGTTAGAGAATTTTTTTAAAATGAAATGAACGAAAGTGAGATATATCCTCTTACTGATTAACTGTATTAACTCTATTTGCTTGACAAAAAGTCACTGGGCGAAATGAAAAAAGAAAAAACAACACTCCTAGCCTCAATCGTTTAATGGATTACAAGTTATTTCCAACAGGCATAGTAAAACAAAATATCTTGCCTATATTTTAATTTATATTTAGTTTAACACTAAATTATATATATATAGTACTTAACATATATGTAATTTCTACGGAGTTCTTTAATTTGGGGTTTAAAAGTTTTTAACGAGGTTCTAAACTAAAATGTTCGCTTCTGTTGCTTCTTAAGAGCTAATCCAATAATGACATCAAATTTTAGAAATAAAGGATTAAAGGATAATGAATGGGTGAAAAACAGTACCATTTTGTGAAATTCTGAGATACTCTTTGGGAGTAAATATGGGATTGCACGTTTTGGATTTTTATAGACTTCTCTTACAGGCAAGATTTACTTATTTGTTGTGTAGACCACAGTGAACTTGGTTTAAAGGAGAAAGGTAGATTTTTGTGCCTCTTTTTCTTAGTTGAGCTGTTTTCTGTTTCTGTGCTTTTTAAATAAAGCTTCTAAAACATAGAGATCTGCATATTAATAGTTTTCCCAATTTCACAATGCCCACAAAAACCCCACAGCAATTTCCTAGTTTTACTAACCACAGCCATACACCTTGACTTCCAGCTATTATGTTAAGAAACATCTCTGTTAACTGGAGGAATTGTGTAGGCTCAACATTATTTAGGTAGACAGTTGTTTCAGCTCTAGAATTTAAATCCAATTTAACTGCATTAAATAGGCAGATTGAGAGGTTATATATTTTACCCACTTTTTTATAATTTAATAGTTATTTAACATCTCCAATAAAATGACCATCCCCAATATTGACCATGTATTAATTCATACAGACCATTTGGTTACAGCTGTGTAACCACGTCTGTCTGCTGATGAGGCCACCTTGTCTGTGGTACTTTGTTACAGCAAGCCAGGCAGACTGAGACAGCAAGTTTCACAAGTAGATGCCTTTGTACAGAAGAACTGACCGAAAAATCAATTAACTCCTTTCTTCTGTGTTAATTTAATTTTAATTAGTTTCCTTCCATTGCAAAAATCTAAATGACAATTCAATTTTAATTACCATTTCAGTAGCTTTTTTATAAAACAGAAAGTGATTTGTATTAAGAAACATTATATTCCTTCATCTTAAATAGAAAATCAAATAGAAAATAACAAATTCATCTTAAATATTGAAAACGCTTTTTAAAAAAGGAAACATTTAATTGTTCTGCTAATGGCGATTTTCAATGAATGTGTTAAATCAAGCTCAAATAATTTTTGAAATTTTGGTCACTTAAATATTGTGATTTTCTGAGCACTTGCTGTTTATTGAATGTCAGTGTCTTATTAAATTATGTTCTCCGGATACTGCCCCAGGGTCTGCAGCACCTCTCAGGTTCTTTGAAACATTTCCATTCTTTCATTTGAATATCATGTTATATCTATTTTTGTATACTAGGAGCCCACCTGCACAGCTGTGGAAATAAGGGAAAGGAAGCGTTTTGTGATGTGTGAGCTATTTGGTGGTGTCTTAGTTAGAAAAGCAGGGGCAGTGTTAGAGAGCAGATAGGAACGGAGATAACAAGCTTTCACAAGAATTCCTCTAATTTATTTTCAAAACAAAATTAAGTCATAAGACATGCCTCCAAAAATTATACCAATGTTTCTTCGAAGGACATTTTGTAAAATAGTAACCTATCCCATTCAGAAAGTTGCTTCCCCAGAAGCATCACTTTCCTGTCCTTTGGAATCACAAGGTTATTGAAATCATAAGCAAGTAGCCCTTATGGATTATTTATTATCTACAAATAGAAGTAATTACCAATATTGTGTATTAACAAACATGGGACACTTACTGCACCTTCTCATAAGATTGCCTGGGGTTCACATCATAGTCTGCGACTCGCGTCTGTGTGATCTTGAGCACGCTAATTTGTGTTATTGTGCCTCAATTTTCTCATCTGTAAAATGGGTTTAGTTTTTCTGTATACCCCATGGAATTGTATTTATTTAATGATATAATTTTTTTTTTTGAGACAGAATTTCTTTCTTGTTGCCCAGGCTAGAGTGCAATGGCACAATCTTGGCTCACTGCAACCTCCACCTCCTGGGTTCACGCAGTTCTCCTGCCTCCCAGTTAGTTGGGATAACAGGTGTATGCCACCACGCCTGGCTAATTTTTGTATTTTTAGTAGAGATGGGGTTTCACTATGTTGGCCAGGATGAAACTCCTGACCTCAGGTGATCTGTCCTCAACCTCCCAAAGTGCTGGGATTACAGGCATGAGTCACCATGCCCGGCCAATGATGTAATATTAATAAGAATATGCACTGTGTAAGTGACATATAGACCAAAATAAAAATTCCATAAATTGCTGTATCCCACCAAGCACGGTATTACTACAACTTATTTTTCCTACAATTCCTTCTTTGAACCTTCAAAGACACTCCTCTGGTATTGAAATTTTAGAATTTGCATTGCAAGTCAATCTTCACAGTATCTACACCTTCTGTGTTTTTGTTTAGAGTCTTTAAGATTATTCAGCTGTTTTGTTTTAGTGCCTTCCTCTTTTCCAAACATCCTTTTATCAGGGCACGTCCATGCTCCAGGCTCTTTTAGGGACCTCCTGCCATGGTTCAAGGAAGCCCACACCTTCCCTCCAACCTGGTTCTGGCTGTGTTTGCAGTCCCACCTCCCATGGTTCCCACACATGGGCTCTGCTTCAGTCCTGTTGATAGAGTCATTAAAACATCCTGTTTGTTGCTGGGCGTGGTGACTCACACCTGTCATCCCAGCACTTTGGGAGGCTGAGGCAGATCAGGAGATCAAGATCATCCTGGCCAACATGGTGAAACCCAGTCTCTACTAAAATGTAAAAAAACTTAGCTGGCCGTGGTAGTGCACACCTGTAGTCCCAGCTACTCGGGAGGCTGAGTCAGGGGAATTACTTGAACTCAGGAGGCAGATGTGCAGTGAGCAGAGATTGCGCCCCTGCACTCCAGCCTGGCGACAGAGTGAGACTCCATCAAAAAAAAAAAAAAGAAAGTCCTATTTGTCTCCCACCTGAGAGTGTGCGCGGGTCCTGGTATTCCTTCCTCACCCACGTTTCTCAGGAGGCCTTTGGAGATACCAGCACTGCTACAGTGTCAAATGGAGTCAGGAAGCACTAGGCCTTCCAGGTTCAATGGCTAAGCAGGTTTAAAATGTCATATTTTCTTACTGACTTTCACATAAAATCAGAAAATAAGGGTGACAAAAGCAACAAGAAAACTATCCTATGTTCAATAGGACAGTGTAACAGAAATAATGTCCTGAAACAGAGAAAATATGTAAAAGTCATAATTTAAAATTTTAAAAACGTGATTATATGTTAATCGTCTTTAAAATCTTTGAGGAATATAGGCACTAACGTATAAATTAAATAATGAGTGTACATTGTATGTATATTACACCTGTATATATTATATGAAATATGTTTAATACATATTAAATATATATTTGATTACTTCAATCTATATTCATATATAATTTAATGTGTATGTATTAAAATAAATTTTCTAGTTAACAAGCCAAGTTTGTATAGTTTCTTTTTCTTTCTTTCTTTTTTTTTTGAGACAGAGTCTCACTCTGTCGCCCAGGCTAGAGTACAGTGGCATGATCTCTCAGCTTACTGTAACCTCGACTTCCCAGTTTAAGCAATTCTTCTGCCTCAGCCTCCCAATTAGCTGGGCTTCTAGTTGTGCACCACCATGCCTCGCTGATTTTTGTATTTTTAGTAGAGGCAAGGTTTCACCACGTTGGCCAGGCTGGCCTCGAACTCCTGATCTCAGCTAATCCACCCACCTCAGCCTCCCAAAGGGCTGAGATTACAGGCATGAGCCATCACGCCTGGCCAAGTTTGTATACTTTCATAGCAATTTCATCCGCTTGGGGAAAATGCCATGTGAAATACTATCTTTTGAATTCTGTGCTGCACTCAGCTAGAGTAATGAAATCCTGGCTTTGTACATTTCAGTGTTTTGGTCATGCATATTCAGGTTCAGTTATAGCTATATATTGAATAAATGAGCAATAATTGCATATTTACTTAGAAATCTCAATTGCGTCTCAGATTGTGAGAAATACTTATTAAGATACTACTAGAAGACTTTACTTTGAAACTGCAAATAGAGAGGGGTATTTGGGAAGTGCTAGAAGACTGGTTAGTTGTTTCTCCCTTAATTTTTATAAAAGGTAAAGCAACAGCATTGTCTGTCTATTCAGGATCATCAGTTACAATGGGATGGTTAATTTTGCTTAGTGATTATTCTATAGTGAGGACTTGAGTTTAATTACTAACGTTTATTATATACGTCCTTTAAAAAAAAGTCCCAGCGTCCGAAGGCTAATAAGAACATATGTAAAATTATTTATTTTGGGTTAAATTTTTTTCTCCACATGGGTGAAATGCTAAATTTTTCTTTTTTGTACCACCTTTTTTATGTATTATGAGAAATGATTGTATAGTTATGTCCTAAATACTAATATAACAAATATCAGCTGTGATTAATTTGTGACCTATTTAGAATAAAAGTCCTTAAAAACACAATTTCTTCTTGAACATTTAAACTTGTATTACTCCAGTTTTATTATTGTTAATTATGAACAGTAGTGTGAATTATTAATTTTAAAGTGCATATAAGTGTTATTTTAGGATATTTTTAAAAAGTGCTATTGCCTTTATGAGTACCTAACAGTTATTATATCACATCAATAATTAATCTATACTAGTCGTGTGGCCTTGAGAAAGACATTGGTTTGTAAACTATTCTATGCTTCAGTTTCCTCATCTGTAAATGAAGTTTATTGCCCCGTCACAAGGGTTACTACAGATATTATAACACAGACATTCACAAGCAGGGTGGTATGAGGAACAAAGAGAATGCATCCAGCCATAACTAGAACAAAGGAAGAAAACCTACCCACAGCAAACACAGATCCCTCCAGGAGGTACAGAGAGAAGTCCCAGCTCCCAACGACAAAGCCCTTTGGGGTTGGCTCGTTCACAGAGGAAACCAGACTTGATCTGCTTGGTTTGCTTTTGTCATGGAATGCCTCCTTAAAGACACACTGGGACATCTTGGAGGAAACTCTCATTCTCTAGTAACTCTAGAGAGGAACAAAGCTGTCATCCCACCTTTTGGGGTCAAGATATGTGGACTTGGCACCATATTCCATCAGTGACCATCTCCCGCAACCTCCCTGCAGCCTCCTGGCCTCCTTCCATCAGTAAGAAGAGCAACGTGATCTCCTGGTGCCCAGTGGGTGACCAGAGGCCATGCCCCTCATTATCCCTTCCAGCTCCAGCCCACTGGTAAGAATATGTGGCCCACAACTGCCTGCCCTTCACAGGCCCCTGATACACTCGCTGCAAAAATGCACTTGATATATTCAAATGTGTGGTAAACCAGAACACACACAACTTCAGCTGCCATAGCCATAAAAGAAGATTCTCTGAAAGTTTTCCTCAGGCTGAAAATAATTTATTTGCCACTATGCCAGTATATCTTCCATTGCATTAATTGTTTTTAAACTTATACACTTAATAAAGAATTTAATTTTAAATGTTTTCCTTTGTTGATTTTTGTTAAATTGAAATTCAATTTTAAATATTCTCTAATATTTGTGACTAGGTTTCATATTCTAATTGTGAGAATTCAATGACTTTCTTTTATTCTCTTTAAGGACAGCATGTTTTATAACTGGAAACCCCAACTATTCCCGCCATGGGCCAGCCACGGGAAGACACACAACTTGCGGCTGTTTTATTTCATTTACATTTATTTTGGCTTTCATGTGAAAAACCCTGTTTCTTCAGAAAGGAAAAACAAAAATAAAAGAACATCGAACAAAGACACTCAGTATCCATAAATTATTACTTTTTACAAGGAGATTACTTATCTGAATAGTGTGTTGTTGTGTTTAAGATGTAAAGCCATTTTTCTTCAGGCCTACACTGTCTGCAAATCATCAAATTGCTAACAGAGAAGAAGCACTGTTCAAACACCAGCAAGACATGGGCTGGAGTAGGGATGGCCAAATATGGTGCGTGAGAAACACATCACTTGCTTTTCTCTCCATATTTATATATATTTATATATATGTAAAATAAATGTAAATGTATATATATATTACATATATATACACATATACCTACTCATGAGTATATATATTTCTCTTTTAAAATGATTATATATATATATATATATACACACCCACACACACCCCTATTCATGAGGGTGTGTGTGTGTGTGTGTGTGTGTGTGTGTGTGTGTGTGGTGTGTGTGTGTGTATATATAAAACATATATTTATCTTTTAAAAGGATTTTTAAAGTATACAAATACAGAATTATATAATTATGTTACTGTAATTTCTTAAAATGATCTTAAATTATTATAAATTCTCAATGGCATCTCTGAGTCTGCACTTCTCCCTCAGCCCTTGCACCCCAAGACCCCCATCCAAAGCCTGCCTTTATGTATTTATTTAAGGAGATAAGAGAGAAGTGAACCCAGGTTGTCAAGTGTTTTCCTCTCTGACTTTCTCCCTACCCCCTTCCACATGGAGGCATTCTGAGATTCACTTGGAGGCAATCATGGCTCTCTAGCAACTTCCTGCTGGCAAGTGGATTAGGGTATCCTGGCCAGTGATGTAGCTGATTGTGCTCATTGGCAAAGAGTGGGGGAGGGTATGAGAGAATCAGCATCGTTGTAGTGGGCATGCAGAAGTCATATGCAGAATTCTACGATACCTTGAGCAACCTCCTGGAAAAGGAACATTGTGCATCCTCCTCCTCCACTCTCAGTACATACGTAGCGTTTAACTGATGCTCAGTTTCCAACCTGACAATTTTCTCCATATGAGTAGACTTCTGTGGGATGTTTACATCAGTGTGCTGGGCGCATAGTGCAGTCAGTAAAATCGTTGGTGCAGACTCCTGTGGAGCTCTCTTGGGCATCCACAAGCCTCTGTTTGTGTGTGTGTATATACACTCGCCTATGTAGACACTTTATTATTTTGTGATCGTGTTGGACTCAGAATTTTGGAGCTTTTAAAGTGCACTTATAAGTGTTATTTAGGATATTTTTTTAAAAAGGTGCTATTCCCTTTCTGAGCACTTAACAATTTATATTACATCAGTAATTATACTATTCGTGTGATCTTGGAGAAAACATTTTGATCTAAACTGTTCATTTTCACAGTGAAACAGGTGCTGAAAGGTAAAGTGACATTTTTCCAGGTTGACAGAAAGTAGAGACTTGTATGTATTTTCACTTTGACCTTTTTAAGAGGAATTTTGTTTGATACAAATTTAGATCTAGAAGTCAACGACCCTCTTCCTTCACTGGGAAAAGGGGGAAAGCGTATATTTCTTGCCATTGAATGTTCCTCCATCCTAAGACAGTGCTATGGTGTTCAGGGCTGTGACATCCTGAAGATGACTCAGTGGTTTGGTCTGTCATTGGATTCCCCTTTGAATGCATCTCCGTTGATGACACAAGATATCAATGCAGGAAAACTGCAGAGAAACAGTGGTAGAATGGGCGTGCGGGAATTGGTGGGGACATTTCATGAGGCAGGAGTGGGAGGTTGGAAGAGGAGCTGTGACAATCCAGTGACAGCCAGCGAGCCACGGTGCTGGAGCACATCTATTTTATTCTAGAACTCTCTGTACGATAACATGCTGCTTCCATGTAGTCAGAGGTCGTTCTGTTGTAATAAATAAGACAGTCTTGAAAATGAGCCAAGTGAGGTGTCTTTTTTGTCCAGTTGGTAAAGCAATGAAAAGAAATCACTGATCTCTTTTAAAATAATATATTATTAACCGACATACATTGATAGAAGAGGAGGCTATCATAATTTTGAAGTTTTTAATCTGATAAAAACAGTAATTCCACTTTTGAATCCTCTTTGTTTAATGTCCTATTTATTTTAGCTGAATGTGGAGCAAGTGTCAAAGGAAATGAAGGAACATTACTGTCTCCAAATTTTCCATCCAATTATGATAATAACCATGAGTGTATCTATAAAATAGAAACCGAAGCCGGCAAGGGTATACACCTCAGAGCACGAAGCTTCCAGCTGTTTGAAGGAGATACTCTAAAGGTAAAAAGAATCTTCTCCCACATGATGACTCCAGCTTTTCTTCTCAAAAAATATATTGTCTGTCTATTTTTCTACATATAGATATATGCACATGTTAATATATTTTTATATATGATTTATTTACACAATAAGTTTGGGAAGGTGTAATGTCACTTCGCTTAGAACTGTATATGTGGACTTAGAAATAACTTTGTGAGCAAACCTAGACCTAACATTTATTAGTCCAGCACCTTGTGCAAGTTATTTAATACTTCAGATCTTTAGCTTCCTTGTGTATAAGAAAATGCAATTGTACCTACCTTTTTGGGTGGTTTGAAGGATTTAATACAATAATATAAGTGGATGTTTCTAGCATTGTGTCTAGAACATAAACGTAATTATTAAAACTTTCAGGATTCCAAACCAATCCTTTTTGTAGTTAATCTTGACTTTTAAATGTGGTTATAATGTGGAAAGCTGGAAAGGTTCTGAAGTGATAATGGAGGCAAATCCAGCCACTGTGGTCAGATCACAGACAGGGCTGATGAGGAGAAGCCAAGCCAGGACAAGACAGAATCTCAGTATTGATTCCAGGGGCACCCAGGTCCTGCCTTGATTTACAAAATCCCAGCTGCAACTAGAAGTGCCCCTTAATTCCTAAGGCTTCTGGTACAGTTTTCACCTCTCCTGTAAGTATTGCAATAAATTGGGAACCTTCGTGCTCTAGGGGCTGGAGAATGGGCAGCGTAGCCTTGGGGCACTGAAAGCGGAAGGCTTTAAGCAACAAGAGCTAATGCTGTAAAACAAGCTTGTCCAGCCTGTGCTGTATGGGCCACATGCCGCCCAGCTCAGCTTTGAATGTGGCCCAACACAAATTTGTAAATGTACTTAAAACTTTTTGAGAAGTTCTTGTGATTTATTTTAGCTCATCAGCTATTGTTAGTGTTAGTGTATTTTATGCGTGGCCCAAGACAATTCTTTCAGCATGGTGCAGGGAAGCCAAAAGATTGGACACCCCTGCTATAAATCATCAGTCTAATCATCTGCTTGTTTCAGTGACTGAGCAATTTAGTTGGTCAGAAGCCTGGTTTGTGGCAAGAAAGGGACACGTGGCTCCTTGTATCCCCTTTTTAGAATTCTAGGGTTTTTCTGTTAATTTACATCTACCTAGATGCACATAATGATGCATTTCAGATCCAGTAGTGTCAGCTCACTTTGAACTGTGAGCATTAAGAGAAGACGCAGAAAGCCAACTGAACAAGAAAAGCCTATTTGTCCTCACTTTGCGGAAGGGCTGGAAGGGAGGCCCTGCCGGGCTCCACGTGACCTCATTAGAAGTTATGTGCACAGGTCAGGAGAAGCTTATAGATTAAAGGGCTTTACTTCCTCCTAAGGCTGTGTTTGACTGTATTTCAATGTCATAATTTAGTGGAGTGGTTTTATTCTAGTTGTTCTTTCATTTTAATAGTCTTTTGAAAGCTCATGCTGGCAGTATGAGGGACTGTAATTAAGAAGTGGTTTTTAGGCAGGAAACTACCACATTCTTACTAATCAAAAAAAAAATGTTATGTTACAAGTAAGCATTTTCTGAATTATTTAATAACCTCAAATTTAGAAGTCAGTAAGGCTTTAAGGCAAACTTTTAAACAAGTCTTGACTATACTTTAGTGCAGGTGAGTGATTAGAGATATTGCACAAAATATAAAAGGATAAATATTGTTGGAATGGAAGGAAGGAAATCATGTTCATTTGTGATTGCATGCCATTTAAAGTTGATTATAACAAAACGTTTTTTTAAAAAACTTGCTTCTCACATTTAATTACAGAGAAGCTGTCAATCATATTTAATACCTACATGTTTTGCAGGCATGTATTTTGGTAAATTTGCTAATAAATATGTCTGTTCAAAATGTTTCTAGTAGAATTATCTTAAATGTTGAACCTAATTCTTCACACATACTGTGATGTAATAATAAAGACTAAAATTTTATACACGCACCCCCCGCACACATAAATAACCTTGTTTTCTTGCTTCATGTGGAAAAATCATGTAAGAGAAATCGAGCTCTCAAAAACATGTCATGAAAGGAATATATAATGGAAAAGGCAATTAGTTTTGGAAATAAATCTGCAGGGTATAGTTTTGTAAAACTGGGAAAGATTTCCCCAGAACCTTCAATGTTGTCAAGCTAGCACTCTGTGAGATGCTTCTGATCTGTGATTATCTGCTAACCCAGCAGGATCCCTTAGAGTACACGGCATTGATTAAATGCCAGACTCTGAGAAAGGTTTGTAGGGCAAATACCTACAGCCTTGTATTAAACAGATGAATCCAGATGGCTTTCTCTAATAACTGAAAAAGAACCCTTTGAATCTAGCTACTTATAGGTGAGAAAATATAACTAGGAAATGTTGTTCAAAACAACTGTAGCCTGTTCCTCACTCAATTGGAATCAGAAATCAAGTCTTCTGACTTCCACTCCTATCTGGGTTTTTATGATCAGTGCAAAACCTGAACCCAGATTTTAACTTTAGAGAGCTGACAGGAGAATGCTCCATGTTAATCAATGACATGCCCCTTCTTTGAGGTTATCTGTGGCTGGGCCCAGTGTAATTGCTGATGACGTAGATAAAAAAGGCAGAATTACTGTTCTGAAGAGTCTTGCAATTCAGCTTTTGAGCTGTTCATTTTTAGTGGTTCTAACCATGAAGCCACTGGGAGCCAGATGCAATCCCTCAGGGATCCACGGTACACTTGATCATGTCCTCAGGAGGAAGCCAAGATTCGGTGGAGCAACGAGCTCACGGTGTATCAGGACGGAGCTGGAGCTTAACTGACTGCTGGGTTCTTTAGTTTATCCCCACCTTCATGGATTTCTGTGAATTATAGATAATTACATGGTATATGGGGTAGCCCAAGGCCTTCCTGGGGAGACCTGCACATTTTCTGTTTAACCCAGACTCCTCTGGACTTAAAACCATTTACTCTCTGAAAGTCAGACCCCTGGCTTCATGTAATAAAAACACACAATAAACCAAATAAAGGTTTTTAAACAATGACCTGTGACAATAGTCTTTTAGTAAGGAGATTAGAGGGTCTTTGATTCTACCCCACTAGCGTGTCCATATTCAATTGTAATAAAATAACCCACAAAATTAACTTTTCTAAATGTATTTTCTCCTTTTCTGAGTATATGTGTCTGTGTACATCCCTGGGTTTATATGTTGATTGAAAGAAAGACAATAAAAGAAGGATTACTTTGTATAAAGAGGAAAGAAATGGGGAAAATAAACACATTATCCCTGGGTTTATATGTTGATTGAAAGAGAGATGATAAAAGAATTAATCTATATAAAGAGGAAAGAAGTGGGGAGAATAAACAAACACAATGGAAGAGCCTACTGAGACTCTGTTAACTTTTATTTAGTTAGGGTACCATTTTTCTATCAAGACAAACTGAACATTTTCCAATATAATGTAATAAATGTTTGTTCTTGTGGCACCCTGATGGTGAGGGAAGCAGGTGGATTAGCTTTGCACACCTCATGTTCTACAGTTATTGGGCTGTGAGGCCTGCAGCGTTCATTTTTTATTTTATTATTTTATTTTACTTTAAGTTCTGGAATACATGTGCAGAACGTGCAGGTTTGTTACATAGGTGTACATGTGCCATGGTGGTTTGCTGCACCTGTCAACCCGTCATCTAGGTTTTAAGCCCCACATGCATTAGGTATTTTTCCTACTGGAAAGTCAGGGCTGTTTCTGTTACCTGAGCCTCATGGCATTGGCAGAATCATCATGGGTCTTGAAACACTTTGACCAGATCCTCATTCGGAATGTGAAGTTGACACTGACCCATTGTTCCCCACTGTGTGACCTGTCTCCCCAAAAGTTGGGAATGCATGACTGGAACTTCCCTTTCCTGACTGGTCAAAACCAAGCCCTGTCTTCTTTATCTTCTATATACTTATTATATCTACTCTTGTTTTACAACTACTTGGGAAGATAATGTTGCGTACAGAACATTTTAAGCAAGGGCACACTTCTCTGTTATTATTGCATGATGAGATAGTTCTATTATTACACATTCAAAATGAAAGTCATCTCATGCTTGAAGACTACAAAATTTGACAAGATTGTGGCACACCGTGTTGTCCTTTAATGCATTCAGATAGAAGGGAATGGTTTGTTCTTGACTTAGTTGAAAGTTCAGAGGAGATATTCAAGACTAAAATGTTATAAACCCTTTTTACTTTTATAACTGAAATATGAGAAAGGGACTAAAAAGGTAGATAATGAAACCTGGAAATGTAAAGAAATGTTTATTTAATTTTAAATAAACACAGAAAGAGCCCTTAAAGTAATGAATATAAAATGATCTGAACAAGAGTGGAATCTTTTGTCTCTAGTGTTAATGGTAAAGATAAAACTTAAAGAACAAATATGATTTAGCACTAAGTCATCCATTTATCTTTCTATACACTGTATGCCTTTTTAAAGTACTATATAAAAATGCATCTTTGAAGATTTGGATTTTTTATTAACATGGTTAACATAAGAATCCAATTATGGCATAGGGGGACTCATGCTGTGAATTTTCATCAGGTATACGACGGGAAAGACAGTTCCTCACGTCCACTGGGCACCTTCACTAAAAATGAACTTCTGGGGCTGATCCTAAACAGCACGTCCAATCACCTGTGGTTAGAGTTTAACACCAACGGATCTGACACCGACCAAGGTTTCCAACTCACCTACACCAGTGAGTAGTGTGCGACTTAATCACATTCTTTTTTATTTTGTCAGGATACATCTGATACTTGGCTTACATGATAAGTTTTAAATATTGATTTTTTTTCCCGCTGCCTACTGCGTTTTGGATTGCAGTTTAATTCTGTACTCTGTCGACTGGTTTGTGTATTCAGATACATTACCAGTAGCTTAAAATTTATCTAATTGGAAATATTAATTTTAATAACAAAATAGGTGGACCTGAAAAGGAAATGTCTTAAAACATTTGAGATCTGATGGGCTCAAGTATATTGATTGTGGTATAGTACACACTGATAAAAATTATTGTGCTTATATATGAAGGATTTAGAAGGAATGTTTGATATAACTGGAGATAATAGACTTTGAAATGCACAACCCCCCCCTCCCCGCACACACACACACAATCATATATATGTGAAGCGCACACACATATGACAACTATATGTAGTAAATTATTTTCTTTTCACTACTAATTTTTGAGATGAGAGAACTAAGAGGAATTCTTTGAATACTTGTCCAAGATACTGGTTTTAAAAGTTGCTGAAGCCAGGATTAAACCTGTGGCTCCCATTTTTCGGTGCTCTCCATCCTGTGTATGAAAAAGTCTATGTGGAATATGTTTTTAAAGATGTAAGTGAAGAAGACAAAAGAACAGAGAAATAAAGGAGGTGCTGTGTTTCAAAAGTAGGAATCTGCAATATGATAACTACCATTTTTAGCATTTTTAGTTCTGAAGTAAAGAAAAGCGATTTAGTGTGAATAACTAATTAAAATTAACTAGATAAAATAAAAGTTTATAAAATTGTCAAATCCTTCACTCAGCTGATAAATTTGAATAAACCGTATGATGCCGAACACCATGACATTAGAGATTTAAGAGTTTTGGATTTTTGAGCGTAAATGTTTGTTAGTGATGGATACCTTTATTTGACAGATGAGCAAAAAAAAAGGGCTGGAAAATACAATAATCATACCACAGACCCAGAGCTAATCCAGGTGCCTAAGAGGAAGATCAGTCACCTCAAATCCCTCTTAGGAGGAAAAATCTCAGATGAAGAAGTAAATAGAAAGCCTATGAATTAATATTTATGCGTGATAAATTAGTAACATTTGATGTTATAAGATCAGCCTACTAGAATTTTGCTCTCCAGGATTTCACTGTTAGAAATGTCTCAAAGAGCTCTTGTAAAACTGTTTGGCTTGCAGATGGGATATATGCTATTGTGATTGTTTTTTTCCACTTTGTGTCCCTGTCGAGATGTTCACTGTATTTTGTTTTCTTACTTGGATGTCTTCATCCCCACTTCCTTGCCCCTACACTGGTCTTAGAGGATACTTAAGGAGAAAAACTTGGAAAAACCTGTAGGTAACTTGAATTTTGTGTAAGTAATGGGAAGATCCCATGCACACCTGTGTTCTTCCAGTTCTCTTGCCACTGAACACATTTTTGTTGCCTTATCTTCAAAGTGTGCCCCTGCTATGGCTTCTTGGGCAAAGAACAGAAGACTTTGGTCTGGGTCCCTCTCCCTCTCCTATGATCTCACCCTCAACACCGCTGCAAGATGAGAGCTTCCTAAGCTCACCATGTTCCTTTCCACAGCCACTTCATAGAAAACCTACCGTGCTCAGCTTATATTTTATTTCTCATTACTCTTCCATCCCTAGTAACTGTTTCCCATCTTCCTCCAACTCTTTCCCGTTGCAATGATTTCTCATTTATAAACCCTTGGTCTCATGTTCCCATGATGATGCACAAAGTATCCTGAAGAAGATTTATGCATAGGGGAATTTCAGGTGCTTGGATCA
This sequence comes from Cheracebus regulus, assembly GCA_963574635.1. Classification (NCBI taxonomy): domain Eukaryota; kingdom Metazoa; phylum Chordata; class Mammalia; order Primates; family Pitheciidae; genus Cheracebus; species Cheracebus regulus. Next base: position 20,104 of record CAUYQU010012534.1, on the reverse strand, counting down.
GTGTGAGGATATTGAACTGTTTCCATCATTCTGAAGCCTCTTTTGTTGTGCAGGAGGCAGATAGCAAGGTCCATGTGCTCCAGAGCCTTGGACTGGATAGAAGTCCAAGTCTATCTTGACTGGATAGAAACTAGAGGTCGTCAGCTGGTTGCATGCTTATGTCCACCCTCCCTCACCCAGAAGGCCAGCCGCAGCGGGCGAGGCTCAGCCCCACCTGGACCCCATGTGGATGCCGTGACTCTATTGCTCCCTGGTATCCAGTATCACTTTAGGAAGTTTTGCTGTCACTGTCACTTCACTGAGTAACTTTGTAAAAGCTTGAATCTGTTCATCTGTTTATGGGCACTTTCCAACTCTAGGACACTTTTGATTACGTGGTAGCGCAAATGTTCTATAAATAGGAGAAAGAAATATTGGCGAGCGTTGGCACTTAGCTGTTACTATAATCAATTCGACAGGAGTAATTTTCTTGTTCTGCCTGTTTCACCTTTTTGGCTCTACCTCCAAAACCCAGATACTCCTCACGTCTTCCTTGCAAGATTATCTCAGATCTGGAACATACTGACTGATGGGAAAATGTATTTGTGATAGAAAATTGGCTGTGCTGATGGCTATATAATCAAAATAGTGTTAACCTCACATTAAATTCTTAGCTTTAAATATCAAGTAATTAAGCTTAAGAAATCCCCAGCTCCCCAATTTGATCAAATACCTGAATCAAATATTTATCCCAAAAAGATGTATCAGAAATGATGAATGATTATATAAAATATTTTAAGCAAATTATTAACGCCTAAGACTGTGTAAAGACACTTTCAACTATTTTCAAAAGACTTTTGTAATTGCCTCTTGCTAGTTAATTGCATTACTTTAGGAAACATTAGTATTTAAATGTTTCAGATCCATAATTAATGTATGTACATGAGTAGATTAGAAAATGTCAATGGAGAGTAAAATATATAGCTTAATGAAAACCCTTACATTTTTAAAAATTGGTACGAACAGTATTTCTGTATCCCTTAATGTTTACAAAAGCGTACACTTAGGTACCTTTTAACTTTACAATCTTGGTGATTCCACGTCTTGGAAAATAGCTCCTTTTACTCTTGTTTGTGAATTTAAAAGTGAATCTTCGAATCTTTTAGTAATTTGTTGCACACAGAGAGTTAGTTGTAACCCAAATCCAGGTCTTCTCAGTGAAGCCCCGAACGGTTGATGAACTTATTTTTAATGATTTTAGGTGGTCCTGCTATGGCAAGCACCAAGTATATTGACCAATATTGATACATGCAAAGTGATTGGCAGGGAAGAAAAGCCAGAGTATCTTTGGGCTAAATTGGAATAAATGTGTTAGTGAATAAGCATTTAATAAGCAACTACTGTTTTCTGAGTAGTAGGTCCGACCAAAATAAAACTTTAGAAGTTTACCTTCATTGCACAACACTGCTTTTTATTACAGATTTGGCTGTTTCATAACAGATAATATGCTTGTGGTATATAATGATGTCACGTGGAGCCATAACCCATCGCTCTCTGAAACAGGACAATGAGTGTCCACTTGTTTGTCCTACTTCACACCTTTCACAAGTGTGTGATCTGTGACATGCAAAGCTTAGACTGGATCATTGTCATTCAAAATGTATTCCCCAGGGAAAACGAGGGGTCCACAGAGCTGTCTCAGGCTAGAAGAAGAGCTTCACCTTAAGTAATACAACCATTGGCTGTGAGAGTAGCCCTGAGGGTGATTTGTTGATGTTAATGTAGGGTTTCTGATACATGGACGAGCTCCATCAATTATTTCAAATTATGGAATTAGCATTCTGTTAAACTAAAGTCCCATGGGTCCTCTGATGTTATAAATCTATTTTGGGTACCCCGATGGAACCAGAGATCTAATCCTACAAAAACCACCCAGGGAAGGCTTTTGAAAGGCAACGGCTAGTGTTCCTGGGGCAGCCACCCTATCCTCGGCTCTTAAAGTTCTCACTTCTTTGTTTGTTTTATATTTTTACAGACATAAAGTAGAGTACCCACAGTCAGGGACATTTTCTAAATGTTGCACAAATAGAGACTTGAAGTGAAGGGCCTGTAAAAATGGATGAGGAATTACAGATGGGTATAAAAGCCATTCCCAAGAAACAGTGAAAGGCTGGAGATGAACAACTGAATCTGCTGGATAGAGATGCCGCAATTCCATATGACAACTTTGTACCAATTATTTTAAAAAGGAAAAAAAATAAAGCCATTTCTTTGGAATGTTATGCTCCTTAGGATGCACCCTGCAGGAGTACACAGGCCAGCCCTGAAAATGAATCACCTGCAAAGCTGGTCTCATGGGATAGGCCCTGCCTCTGAGTCCAGACCCTCTGCAGACAACAGTGTTTGTTTTAGAGACAAGGAAGTAGGGACTTCCACAAGTCCTTCTCTTTATTCTGTCCCACAACCAGATTTCTCATCCGTGGTAAATTTTTATTTTTGGGAATTCCAAATTGCTCCCATCGTCACCATCCTGAATTCTGTCTGTCCCTTTATTGCACTTAGCTGTGTTTTGATTGGCAGAATTTCATCATTTTATTCATGTACTTGGTCATGGTTTGCTGCCCTTATTCACTGGCTAGTTTCTGTTCCATGTACACTGACTAAACTTGTCAAGAAATGTCCAGCACCCACACATGGTGAAGCCACTCCCTGGGCGTAGAGTGACCCGGGCCTGGGTGACCTGGACACAGAGATGAGAAAGGGACACACGTGTGCTTCAACAACTGACCTCAGGCATCAAATATGTTGTGTCTTGTGGCAGGTTTTAGAGCCTCAGATGGATTACAGACTCCTCAGAGGGCTCCTTTTGTATTTGTATTTATTTTTTAATGCAGTTCCAATCCCACAATGCCTGCTTGGCATTAAGTTTCATAAACGATGTCTCCTGGAAAATAAAAGCAGCTGCCAATGTAGGATGCTGGAGAGATGTCTACCGTGCAGACGTGGTGAAGAGGCTCATCTGGGAAAATCGTCCCAAAGCTTCCCTTCCACAAAGCACCAGGGATTTCTTGGCCAGGAGATATTAGCAGAAGTTTAAATAGAGGTAGAAGGAACATCATAAACACTTATGGTTTGGGTTTGTTGCTGAGCCCCTCTAAGGGATACTTTTGTTTAATGATACATAACATAATCAGATTCCTACTGGCTGACTTTCTGTCTATCCACTAGGCTGATTTCAGGTTAGTGTGTAACCAATGCCAGAACTGCATAAGGAGTGCTTGATCTCAGCAGACACAAGACTGGTCTTTCTTTGAATCCTTTTGAGACAGTTGACCTTAAGGCCGTGGGCTGCTCTGCCCAAGCACTGGTTTTGTAGATAGACATTCCCTGTGCATCAGCATTAGACATAGGGTTGATGAAAGAGCAGCCACCACTTACAGAGAACGTCCTCTGTCATTCTGTTGATTGATTGATTGAGACATAATCTTGTTCTTCCTCCCAGGCTGGAGTAGCAGTGACATAATCTCAGCTTACTGCAACCTCCGCCTCCCAGGTTCAAGCCTCTGTCGTTCTTTATACACTATCTCATTATTTACTCAAGACTGCCCACTGCAAAGAGATCTTTGAGGCCATTAAATAGACCCAAGCTTAAATTTTGATTGTGGAATAAACCTTGCGGGTGAGGGTCAGGCCTGGGTGTGATGACGTAGAACAGCTTCTCCCACAGGCTTGCTTCTGAGGGGTGCTTAATAAATATTTGCTGAATAGAAATAAAAATGTTTAATTAAAAATTGATCAATAGGCTGGGCATGGTGGCTCACGCCTGTAATCCTAGCACTTTGAGAGGCAGAGGTGGTGGATAATGAGGTCAGAAGATTGAGACCATCCTGGCCAACATGAAACCATGTCTCTACTAAAAAAAAAAAATACAAGTTAGCCATGTGTGGTGGGGGGGCCTGTAATCCCAGCTACTGGGGAGGCTGAGGCAGGAGAATCACTTGAACCCAGGAGGCGGAGGTTGCAGTGAGCGGAGATTGTGCCACTGCACTCTAGCCTGGTGAAAGAGTGAGATACCGTCTCAAAAAAAAAGGAAAAAAAAGATGAATAATAAAATCAATTTATTTTATCCCATTTGATATGATTATAAAATTTTTTTCTGCTTTTGGAAGTCTAGACTTTGAGTTGAGCAGATGGAAGATGGACATAGGGAGAGTCTCTCGTGTTGGTTTGAACCTTTGCAGTCTTCCTGCTGTCATGCGCCAGGTTCCAGGGGATTAGTCAGCCGTGCTCTGGAGTCAGGAGGGCACCAAGGCCTGGCCAACCCCAGCTCCCAGCCTCCCTGGAAAGTTACAGTCCTCAGAACACATCCTCAGGTGCAGCTCCTGTCTAATTCATATAGACCTGGCATAAGGTCAGTCTCCTAGAATTAACTCACTTTTCTTTAGGGGAGCATCATTACAAGAGCTGTGTTTTGGAGAAGGCTTGTTGAACTGGGGGCTGACCATCTTAGACGTGCCACAGATTAAGGTCAATGCCAGGTGCTATATGAATTAGACAGGAGCTGTGCCTGTCCTGTAAGCCCAAACACAGCCCAGGGCCAGCAATGCTTGCAGCTGGAGGCGAGATTTCTGATCTGTTCTGAACATAGGAAGTTACGTATGCTGGGCTCTCACCCACAGTGGCAACACAGTCTCTGGATCCTGTGTCTGGATCGGGGCACAGGCCGCTGTAATGAAGGATGTGCTCTCAGTGTGCCCCTTGGTCTGTGATAAAGTGAGACAAAATCAGACCAGGGTAAAGCATCTTTCCTCTAGTTTCTTACCTGTTCAATCCCAACCACCACACGATTTCCCAATTTTGATTTTATCTGTGAAGCAGGAACTGTAATAGTTTACTTTCCTAACTTATGTAGAAAACATGTATGAAATTCCTTTTGAAAACATCCAAGTGCTATATGAATTTAAGTATAGTTTTTTCAGACTCTGTAAAAAGGTATCATGAAAAAGGCTATAGAAGGTGACACATGTCTCTTGGCATAGGAACGCCTACAATTTGTGGTCGGAAGGGGGCAGTTTTCATGGTTCAGGGGCCTTCGAAACACTCATAATACCCCAGGTCGGAAAGGGACTGATTAGCATGTATTTTAACTCTTGTGCAGAGGCCTTGCTATGATATAACTTAATACTGATGAAAACCCCACAGTTACTACTTTTCCTCCACTTTAGATATGAGGGCACAGAGGTTTAGAGAAAGCTGTCCAAGGTTACATGGTTCAGGAGGAATAGGGATTTTCTTCTAACTTCATTTGCTCAAAGCACTTTGACCATTAACCTGAACACAGTCCTATGTGAGAAATATTTTCTATGCTTAAGGATTACTGATAGTCCTGTGCATATAAATTAGTCCAAAATAAAAATATACAAGGCGTGGGTCGGAAGATCAGACATTTGGAAACAGAGAAGCCTTGGATCAGGTTTCTACCTTTTTCTCTTTGAACTCCAACCCATGAATTAACCTCTCTGAGCCCAGTCTCCATCCTGGAAAAATGCAAATAGTATGAAAGCCCTGTGCAGATCTGTGGTGAGAATTAGTGACATTGTATAGAATATCCAGCCCCATGTCTGCTCCACAGTTAGGTGCCATTCCAAACACAGAAGACGTTGTCACCATTAACCTTTATTCTTACATGAAATGTGAGACCATTCATATCATGTGGACACACACAAGTGACTGTGTGTCGTGGAGGGGAAATTGATCCTGCTGCTCTCCTCTTCATTGCATGCTCATCAAAGTGACTGAGAGGTTAGACCTGTGAATTCCTAACACAGAGCAGAGGGTATGGCCAAAAGGAACCATCAGAGGCTGGTTCATCTATACCCCTAACAAGTGACATGAGAGGGAGGGAGAGAGAGACATCATGGTGTAGAATGTCCAGCCAGAACTGACACCTCCAGGGTCCCTAGCTCCTGTTGGTTTTATGAGTCATAGCTATGCTTCTCACTCTACCATGAGCCGTATCATAAATGTATGAGAGACAATATCATCTCCTAGAATTAACTCGCTTTTTTCAGGGGAGCCTTATTACAAGAGTTGTGTTTTGGAGAACACTTGTTGGACTAGGAGCTGACCACCTTAGACGTGCTACAGATGCAATGGGATCATCCCTGATGGTTAGACATGGCGGCTCCCCAGCAGGCTGTGCTAGCACCTACACTGTGCATCTGCAGATTACCTGGTCATACTCGGTTTAAAGAACATTCGAGAGAGAGCTAGGAAGTCCCACTCTACTTCCACTACAACTTCAATTTGAAATAAAAAAGAATGGCGTCGATTCTTCAAAATGGCCCATCCACTTGCAGCCTCTTGTATTGTAGGTCCATATTGATGTTTTTGCCACGATAGGTAAAAGGTGGAGGTGGGTGGTTTGACATGGATGACTAATTCTGAACACATTATTACATATTCTGTGGATGGCAAAATTGAAGCTCGGAGCTGTGAGTTTATGGAGCTGTCATGCTGGTTTTATTAACACACTGATAGAATAAAAATGACACCAACATTAAATATACTATTCTAAATGAGATAGTGGCTTTGATCAGGAATACATTCTCAAAACCCATGCAGAAACACTGAGCATTGCCACGTTGATGCTTCCAAACAAGGAGAAAATATTGCAAACATGAAGTGTACACAGCTGATGAATGCAATCAATTACTGGGGAAAAAACCTGAAGGTGAATGACTTACGTCAGAATCCATCATTTGGAGTCCCTGAGATCACACTTTGACCAAGAGAGGCAATGCTTTCTTTGTAGGATTGACTGATACCCTGAATAGGTTGATGTCATTTTCCTTGGGCATCCTCTGCCACCTGTCTCTACCCAAATGCATCAGTAGGCACTCTGTGTGTTTCTCATATAGATTATTCCAATGCCTTCACCTCCCTATCTATCAATAAGATGTAAAAGTGCGTGACAGTGGGTCCATGTCATCATTGCTTATCCCTTTTTAACAACCAGATTTTGGAATTCCTACACAAGCTGAGGGGCAGTACTCAAATGCACATTTTCTATAATCTAATTTTATCAATTATGAAGACATTCACAGATTTTCCAGATGTTCTTGGTTGTGCTATGTAAGCATTGCTGTTTTAAAGTAAAATAGATTATAGTATTCAAAGAATAGCATCAATGCCTTCTTGGTTTTTATGGTATATTACATTTTAGGAAATTGAGTCAAAGCATCTTTTTATCCAGTTGGTAGTTTTAAAACTTATTTGCAACCATGCTAAGAACCAGGGGAAAGTATTAGAATAGGGTTATGTGAATAAGGAAATATTCAGCCTGCACATAAATCCACACTACAGATTTTTACCTTGCTTCAATGAAGATTAAGACTATGGAAAATACATTATGCTCTTCTAATGTCTCCTCCTGACTTTGCAGTATCTGTGTAGTTTGTAAATTAAAACATCTATGTATCATTTGTAAATAAACTCTTACGGTATCATTTTGTTCTTACATAGCTGTTAATTTAGCTGAGAAAAATGTTGAGGAAAATATCCAATAAGCAGTGTTTGTTTTTCCCACAGTTAACTTGTAGGTAATTTTATAAAGTGTTTCAAATAATAGGCAGTGTTGTGTGTGTTCATTTTTTAATGCTATGTGACAAATTACCATGAATGTAGGGGCCTAAAACAGCACCGTTCCTTATGTCACAGTCTCCATGGGTCAGGAACCCGGACGCAGCTTGGCTGGGTCTTCTGTCAGTGTCTCACAAGGACATGACCAGATGTTGGCTGGGCTGTGGTCTCCTCTCAGCCTCAGGGGCCTCTTGACTGTTGGCAGAATGCAGCTCCTCCCATTGATCCGACTGAGATTTCCACCCCTTGGTGCCACTGACATTTGCCTGCCACGTGGCCCTGGCCCTCTCCAGGCAGGGTGTGTCCTTGCTGGCCTCTCCAAAGCCATGGGGTAGCCCTCACCTCTTGGAAGCCAGACCCTCTTTTATGGGCTTTCCCCGGATTGAGTCAGGCTCCCTCAGGATAATCTGCATCTTGACAGACTCAGCATCCACGGATCAGACACTGCCGTGGGATCTGGTGCTCACACATTTGCCATATTCAGTTGTCATCTCAAGTCACAGACTGAGCCCACACTCAAGGAAGAAGAATCGTACATACATCCAGGGTTGGAACCCCAGGAGATGAGGACATCGGGGTCCCTGCAGCGTCTACCTCTATAGTTTCCGATTTAGGAATGTTTTCATTCCTTCTAAGATGATTTCTTAAAAAAAAAAAAAAAGTTAGTATACTTTACTCTTGCAGACATAAAGTATACATTTAATAAAGGAAATGTATAATTTATTGCTTACATGTACTTTTAAATTTTCAGGAAATACTTCAGTTTACAGTAGTGAATCTGTTGTATGCAAATAAAGTAGGTTGCAAAGGTCACATTCTGTATGGTCACAGGTACGGTTTTCTTCTGTGCCCAGATCTTCCCACCTGCAGCTCTGGCCGGCCTTCCAGGCCCCTCCTCTCCTCTTCCCACCTAATTCAGGCCCCACCTGGAGAGACTCAGAGATGCCTGGAGGTAGATGAGGAGCCAGCCAGCAAGCCCTCAGCAGCCCCACCTTCCCTTCTCTGCTAGGGAAGGCTTACAAGAGGGTCTTATTGATGTGCAAAGCAAGAGAACAGAGTACAGTTGTCATCAGTGTTTAACCTTAGATATGACCTTTTAAGGAAAAGGCATTGTTTTCATGCCATCAGGCAGTAATTTTGGATAATATTCGTGCATCTAATAGACATATCAACAAGGATTTACATTTATCTGTTATACCTATCATCATCTGTCGTCTCTCTGTATCTATCATGTATCTATCAATTGATCAACTATTGATTGACCATCTATGATCTATTATCATTCTATATCTATTACATATCTGCTGATTGATCAGGCAGTTATCTATGGATCTGTCATCTCTGATCTATTTTTATCTATCATCTATTCATGTCTATGTATCTATCATCTATCTTCTGTCAACATTGATCTTCTGAATTTCCCTCTGGAAGACAGGACAGTCTACTTTTACTTAGGCCAGAAGAGTTACACATTGAAATGAATCAAGTTAACACATAAAGAAATAGGAGTAACTGTCATTCAATATATGATTCACATGTAACTTTAAATATCTGGCAGGAAACCCTGAAGGTCAAATACCCTGGTCAAATACTAGGAAATTCACATTCATTGTCTCATTTTATCTCCCAGGTAGCCCTTTGAAGATGGTCCTTTTGTTATTTTTGTTTTAAAGACAGGAAACTGAGACTTCGATAAGTGAAGGTCCTTCGTTCGTGAGTGGCAGTGCCAGGATTCAAACCCCATTAGTATAATCCAGAGCTCAAGAGCTTCCCCCTGACACAGCATCCACATTCTGTGTTTTCATAGTGCCAGACAAATATGGTCACCAACTCATGACCACTCTGAGCAAACTTCTGAAATTATGTGGAATTTTCATCAGTCCCTCTGATGACATGATTCTTTCTTTCTTTCTTTTCTTCCCTTTCTTTCTTTCTTTCTTTCTTTCTTTCTTTCTTTCTTTCTTTCTTTCTTTCTTTCTTTCTTTCTTTTTCTTTCTTCCTTTCTTCCTTTCCTTTCCTTTCCTTTCTTTCTTTTTTTCCTTTCTTTCTTTCTTTTTTTCTTTCTTTCTTTATTTTCTTTCTTCTTTTCTTTCTTTTTTTGAAACAGAGTTTCGCTCTGTCACTAAGGCTGGAGTGCATTGGCACAGTCTCGGCTCACTGCAACCTCCACTGCCTGAGGTCAAGCAGTTCTTCTGCCTCAGCCTCCCGAGTAGCTGAAATTACAGGCATGTGCCCCAATGTCCAGCTAATTTTTGTATTTTTAGTAGAGACTGGGTTTCACCAATTTGGCCAGGCTGGTCTCAAACCCTTGACCTTGGGTCATTCATCCACCTCGGCCTCCCAAAGTGCTGGGATTACAGGCGTCAGCCACCGTACCTGGCCCCTGGTTACATGATTCTTTATCACAGATATTGGTGTTAGTTTCTCCCTCAGTCTGAAATCAGAACCTAAATAGGCAAGTTGTTTTTATTTTATATTTGAAATATTTTATTTAAGATGTCATTTCTCATATACATGGTAAGAATTAAGTATTATTTTAGTACTTTCTTGAGGTAAAAAATAAAAACAGTTTTGCTTTAGTATCTTACCTGCTGATAATTCATTCCTATATCCATGGGAGAGCCACAAAATTCAAAATAAAGTATTTTCTTTTTAATCCTAATTTATTATGTTAACTTTTATTTTAGATTTGGGTTACATGTGTGTGTTTGTTATATAGTTAAACTAATGTCACAGGAGTTTGTGGTACAGATTATTTGGTCACCCAGGTACTAAGCCTAGTACCCATTAGTTGTTTTTGCTGATCCTCTCCCTCCTCTCATCCTTCACCCTCCAACGGGCACCAGCATCTGTTGTTCTCTTCTGTGTGTTCACGAGTTCACATCATTTACTTCCTACTGCGAAGTGAGAACATGCTGTATTTGGCTTCCTGTTTCTGCCTTAGTTTGCTTAGGATAATGCCCTGCAGCTCCATCCATGTTGTCACAAAAGGCATGATCTCTTTCTTTTTCATGGCTGCATAGTATTTCATGGTGCATATGTACCATACTTTATCCAGTCTGTCACTGATGGGCATTGAGGTTGATTCCAGGTCTTTGCTATTGTGAATAGTGCTGCAGTGATTGTCACACGAATGTGCATTTACAATAGAACAGTTTATTTTGTTCTGGGTATAGGCAAGTTGTTTCTAACCATATGTTCTTTCATTGTTTCTAATAAAATGAAATGAGAATGCTGTCGTAATTGAGGAAGTTTATCAATGTGAGGAGAAACCTCTTGAATGGCATTTCTATCTGCAGGGCTTTCTACCCAGTGCCCTGCTCCAGCCTGAGAGGACCTGAACCCAGGGATGGGGATGCCCTGTGACTGCCATGAGCTTGAGATTCTTATACCTTAATGAGGCCTTTCCTCCACACAAAACATCAAACATTTCATCTCATGACTGTGTGGCTGCGAAGATCAATAGATACTTGTCTATTAATGCCTTTTCTTAAACCCAGAAATGTACTTTTTTCTTCTGATTTAAGGAAATGAAAGCATTTGCATTAGCCTCTTCAGAGGTGGTGGGCCCTAGGCACTGCGTCCTGTGTCCCTAGCAAGTAAGTTAGCCCCTAGCAGACAAGGAGAGAGGGTAGAAAAGGCGCACTCACACTGCAGCACCCTGCGCAGGGTGATGGCGTGGCCTCTGCTCACACTCTAGAGCTAGCATGGGTCCTGCAGGCCCACCTGGCCCTGGGCTGGGCAACTCTGTGGAAATAGGGCTTTACTCTCGAGGGCAGGTAGACCTCTGGAACCAGAGCTCCAGACTGTGAAGGGGGAACCCTAACTTTAGACAAGAGGGCTAAATATTTCTGTCTGTGATTGCATAGGGCTTGGGAAGGGAAATGCTGCATATTCTCATGGGAAAAAGATGTTAACTAGATACCAGTAGTCTGTGTGTGACTGCCTCATTTTCCCTGTTTATCCTACATGCTTCCTTGTCATGTGGAGCCCATCTTGAACTCTCCCCTGCTTGCAGGGTCCTGTCTGTCTCCTGCTTATTCCTTTCTCCTGCAGAGCTGAACTCTGTCACCCTGCAAATGGGTCATGACAAAGCCTGCTCTTAGGGATCTGGCTGCCCAGAGTCTCCCCTTGCTTGCTGGGAATGTCTCTTACAGTGCTCACTCTTGCTCTCAGTGACCACTTTCATTGTTAAGCCTCTTCCATTCTTGATGGTATCCTAAAACAAGGTCAGATTTTCAGTGCCCTCTCAAATGCTATGGCACCTTCTCTCTCCTTCAATTACATATCTTCCACCTCCATCCTATGCCAACAGCAGCCTCCATATTTAGGTAAATTCTTTTCAGCCTTGGTTTCTTCCTGATGCTTTCTTCTCCTCCCTTTGGTCCATGATGATGGAATTCTGGTATGTAATAGACTTGAGCCCAAGCAAGTTATAATAAAATCCTTACTGTGTTACTTTGAAGGAACAATATAATGACCCTAAGGTGCTTTACGGATATTACTAAGAGTTTGATGCCTTTTATTTAAAATACGTTATATATAACTAATTCCCCAATTTAATTTAAAATTTGTTTCACATTTTTTGTTTATAAATTGGATGACAAATGCCAGATTTTTTTCCTTTGGTTTTATTACTATTTTGTTGATTTTACATAAACCTCATGCTCTGCAAACGCTTTTGTGTATTATTGTCAACTCTGGTAAGTCTATGATATGATAACAGGATATTTCCTGAACCCTTAGACACACAGCCCACTGCATGTACTTTGGAGAGACTTGGATTGAAACTTATCATTGCTGTGGGTTAGGAAAAACAAGAAAATATTTTAGGCGGAAGATCACAGGACAGTCTGAACAGGCAGACTGCAGGCAGTCTGAGTAAGCAGGCAGAGGTCCTGTGAAAAGCACCAACATGGAAAAAGCACTTAGGAAGCATTGCCCGTGCTTACAGGAACGTAGGACACAAGCAGACTATCAGATCAGAGACTCAGACATAGCGGAAGGCATCCGTTTAATTAGAGTCGCATCCAAGAACCAGATTTAGGAAAAGTAAGTGGCTTGGATTTTGACATTGAGTCACCATAGCAGAAACAAACTAGCAGTGAGATGCCCTTATTGTGAGTCTGAGAAAGTGGATGGCTTTACCTGCCGGGGAAGGCTAGGGTAGTTTCTAGATACTGGAACCTGAATTGGCTGGCAGTGCTAGAGGTGTCCCGGTTACAGAGAGAGATGCATCCTGGGCTAGGGCTAGTTAGGGCATTGGCCATGTATAGAGTTCAAGGTGACCCTGTTAAAGGATCTGGGTCACAGCAGATATCCATGGAAGACCAACTGGAGGATGAGGGCATATGCAGCTGAAGGGAAATGAGGGCCTGGAGCTAAAGAGGAAAGACAGCATTTACTTACTTCACAATTCGTCTAAAAGAGAAGCCAATTTATCATAAAAAATAAACTAAGCATTTAAATCTAACAAAGTTACTTTTCTTCCTTACCTAAAAATTATCTATCTGTGCTCATATATTCAGTTCCACTCCCCCAGATGAGTGGTCTGCCTCAAACTTTAACATTCCCAGGTCACTATTGAAACAACTGTCCTATGAATTCTTATCAGTTACAACATGGTGACATTCAGTTGTGAAGAAAGACAAGTTCATTTCTAACAGACTTTAAACCGTTACTATGTTAATAAAAAGCTGCATATGTTAACAGGAAAATTAACTTGTAAACTCAGAGTTTTCTGTGCTATAAAAAAGATAGGACTGTATTCCTCCCTTCCTTCCTTTCCTCTCTTTCTCTCCCTGTTTCCTTTTTCTTGCTGATTTTATGCAAAGGGCTAGCATTCTCATTGCTCTTTTTTCGGGTTTAATCCTTATTTTAATAAAGTTTTCAAGCAAAAAGTAAGACAAAAAAAAGATAGGGCTGTAAAGACGATCAATGCTAATGCTGATGATGAGGCAGAAGGGTGACTCTGTACAAGTTTCTGTGATTGAATCCTTGCAAACCTTTCCACTTGCTTTTATTTATTTATTTTTCCTTTTTGTGGAGAATGGGGTCTTACAATATTGCCCAGGCAGGTCTTGAACTCCTGGGCTTATGATGTCCTACCACTTTGCCTTCCTAAGAGCCAAGATTACAGGCATGAGCAAACCTTTCCTATCAATGTATCAAGACATAGCCATACATTTTTGTAAATGTGGGAGGCCGAGGCAGGTAGATCACCTGAGGTCAGGAGTTTGAAACCAGCCTGGCCAACATGGTGAAATCCCCATCTCTCCTAAATATACAAAAATTAGTCAAGTGTGGTGGCATGCACCTGTAGTCCCAGGTATTTCAGGAGGCTGAGGCACGAGAATTGCTTGAACCCAGGGGGTGGAGGTTGCAGTGAGCCAAGATTGTACGACTGCACTTCAGCCTGGCCACAGAGCGAGACTCCGTCTCAAAAAAAAAAAATCCTGAAAAGGGCATTTTTACTCTTCTATAAGAACAGACAACCTATAAAATCCGTTTTTCAATAGAGTGAACTTCAGTGGAACTATCACAATAGATGAGGCAGGTAGATAATTCCAATACGATAGGGAGACAGGCTGCCTGAGAGTACCTAGGAGGAATTGTGAAAGCGTTTTAGAAGGAGGGAAGCCATCCCCATGTCTGGGAATGCCATGTGTGAAAAAACGTTCCCCATGCACACATACATACAATTCCTGGTTTCCCTTAGAAAGTTTTGTTTTTATGTGTATATTTTAAGCATCAAAACAAATGTTTAGCAATTGTTAAACATACAGCGCTTGGGGCTGAACTTGACAACGCTCGGGAGAGGGCATGTTTGGGATGTGTCTTTGTAGCACTGCAGCGTTCTGAAACCGGAACACCTCTTACCTTCGACTATTTCAAGGTGAGGCTGCCGTAAAAACAGGACATAAATCTCCGTCCATTTCTCAGAGACGAAGGTGGAAAGTACTGTGATGACCATTTTAAGAAAAGGCAGTGACACAAGGTGATGCTTAATTGATTTACTCAATGTCAAAAAGCAAATTAGAGGTAGAGATGGGCGTATAGTCCAGTCTCTTGCCTTCTAACTGGATGTTTTATTATATTTGCTAACTTACCAACATGCATATCATCATGAAGACTAAAATGTAAGAGTGTGTGATGTTGTCAGACATCCCACTGAAACTGTTCTGTGCCTGGCTTCTGTGGTAGTGGAAGATTTGTCTAATCCCTATTAAACAAATAGGTCACCCTGGTGACCTCTATCGTGTTCTCCAGTCCTACAGAGGTCATGCGAGACTAGAACCAGTTTTTACATTGCTTTATATAATTTCCTGCAAGGTTTAGTTGTGCCAGTTATTTTTTCTTATTTGTGTAATGAATTATTCCTTATATTTTGTGATAATCTGATAGTTGATTCACACTGTTTTTTACCTTCATCATTTGGAACTAACTGAGGTATTTGTTGTTGGCCACCAGTACTTGGAGAAAGACAAAAGAACCTAGAGGAGGATGACATAAATAATTTAATTATGAGGATCAAACTCAAGGCTTATGACTTAAGTGTGAAATAAAATGAAGGCCAACAGATGATATCATCAAATGCTATAAAATCTAAAATATTAGGAGTGATGACAGAATATTTTTCCATTCTTCCTCAGGGATAATAAAAAGTGATTGTGCTTGTATTAGTCAGTCATAGATGTATCACATTTGCAAGGGTTCGTTTGCAGGAAGGTAAGCGGTATGGAGACCTGGACGCCGTGTCAGGAAGAAAACACTGGGGAAGGGGTCACAGATCACTGTTTTTCTGATTTTGATCTTTCTTACATAGGTCATTGTTGATGATGTCTTTAAAAGAAAAAAACTGTTCTAAAATGTATTCAGATTCAAAATTGTAATTTTTGTCTGCTCCATACATTCTGACATAAAAACATTTGAAGGCTGTTTGTATTTCTACAACAAATGTTTTTGTTTTCTTTTAAACCAAGTAAAAATTTCAGAAAACACTGATATGAAAATAATCCTGTCAATTTAATTTCAATGCCGGGCGACTAGACTGAGGAACATGAAAACATATGAAGGCAACTGGGAATGCTGAGCTTGAACTTTGCAAAGAATCCAAAGTGATGCAATTAGCACCATTCAATAGTAAATGCCAAGACTGAACACGCACTGTCAAATATTTTCAAGATGATTGAAGGCAGGGTGAAGGAAACTCCGCTTCCTGGGTCTTTGGGGTTAGGTGTGTGTCTATTTTAGCAATGACGAAGGGCGAGGTGAAGAAAACGCTCCTTCTTGGGTCTCTGGGGTTAGGTGTGTGTCTGTTTTAACAATAATGGAAGGTCTAGTAAAGGAAGCTCCCCTTGTTGGGTGTCTGGTGGTAGGTGTCTGCATAGTTTAGCAATGATGAGAGGTGAGGTGAAGGAAACTCCGCCTCCTGGGTCTCTGGGGTTAGGTATGGGCTTGTTTTAACAATGGTGAAAGGTGGGGTGCAGGAAACCCCACTTCCTGAGTTTCTGGGGTTAGGTGTGTGCATATTTTAGCAATGATGAAAGGTAGGGTAAAGGAAACTCTGCTTCCTGGGTCTCTGGGGTTAGATGTGGGCCTGTTTAGCAATGGGGAAAGGTGGGGTGAAGGAAGCTCCCCTTTCTGGCTCTCCAGGGTTAGATGTGGGTCTCTTTGCTCTGCTACCTGCCTGCCGCTTTATCTGTCATGTCTGAGGTCATGTCTTTCTTCTATAACCACAACATTGTTTTTGGACACTCTTTGTAATGAAATTCTGTAAAATTTAAAACATCAAAGGATATTTTAACTGTTGAAGAGTATTTAAAGGCTCTCTTGTGATGATTTTAGGCAAGTTTCCCTTTTAACTCCTTCTAACAACAGGGTGGGTAAGAATTTGGGTGTGGAGTACGAGAGAGAGAAAGAGGGTTTGAGAATGCATCAACTTGTCTGGCTTTGGTGGCTATTATTGGGAAAATAGGGAAGGGCAGAAAGGAAAAATAAAGAGAGGTAAAATTTTATTTAGGGGTACAAGAATTTTGACATTCCTTGTCATTTGCATTAGGTTTTTCATCTTGCTGTGATGTAAACCATAGATTATAGATGCCCATGAAGTTAAAAATTGCTCATTGGACATCACACAGTCTACTGAAATAATGGCAGTAAGACAGTGTTAGACAGAAACACTATGTTAGAGGTAGAAAGATAAATGACAGATAGTTTTTAAAACCCATAATTTACAGGACAGTCATGAATTGAATTGTAAATGGGATGAAGAAAGGAATAAACTATGACTCTGAGGTTAGGGTTCTGATGAGAAAAGATTCAGTGCTATTAAACTCCATAGGGGAAAAAAAAAAAAACAGTTTGGAGACTTATCTAGGAATCACAGCATTTTCTAAGTCAGGAGTTTGTCATTATATTAACTAGAAATCAATTTCCTTTGTTAAGAATAATAAAATGATTTTGTAAGCAGACTGGACAGGAGAACTGCCTCCATGGCAGTGCTTGAGGTGTGGGGTTAAGTAGTGGTCATCCTGACATGCCCCAGATGGGCAGCCTTGCCCCACTGACTGTACCCTCCACTGCCGTGACGTCTGACATCTCCATAATACAGCTGCATCTGGAGGCCAGGTGACCAGGGGCGTCCCTACAGCTTTGGTCAGTTTACTGGAACCTGGTGCATTTTAACATCCTGGCCACTGAAACATCAACTGAGGAAACAAAACAATAAAATTCCAGAGGTGGTTATATATGCACATGGATTGGCTGTCTTTTCTGGAAACTTCTAGGAGTTATAATGTAATTTAGCATAAAACAAGATCTATATGAAATAGGCCTATTTGGGAGAAGAAATTATTTATCTGTACTCTTAGTACAATATTTGAAAGAAATGCTAAGTAATTGCTCATTCTTTTATATAAGTTCTTATTCATTTGAATATTTAGTTATTTAACTAATATTGTAAAATGTAACAGACCTAAAGGAATAAAATGGCTCTAACTGAAAATAAAAATATGAAAGGATTCATCAAGAAGTGAAGGCAAATATTCTGCTTCTCTTGGAAATCTGTGCTGTTATTCATGTTCCTGGCTCTGAAAATGTATTGAAAATATTTGTTGTCAGTTCATTTGTCATCCTCAAATTAAATTCATTATGACCAAAATAACACTATTTGGTATTCCTAGTGCTGAAAATGTCTGCATTGACTTTCACATAGTATGTAAAATAATTTATGGAAATGTTTATTTCATTATGTAAATATGTCACCAAACATTTGCACATCAATATGTAATGAAAGCTGATGGAATTCCCTCTTCAGAAAAGCAGTTTATGAAACTGTGTAGGTCCCATTTTAGGTTTGTTAAGTAATACTGAATCCTTTCTGAAATTCCCAGAATTGCATATTTCTAGTTGAATCCTATTTTTAAATCCTCCCAAATTTTGTAAAATTCAGAAAGTGTTAAAATTTTAAAAGCATACATTTATTTTCACGATTTTGAAAATCAGTTCACTGATTTCTATGTAGAAAACACAGTGAACTTTGTGTTTTTAAAACACTTTGAGATCACCAGAAACTTACTGTTTTATTTGGCTCAAAGACACTTATAGACACATTGTCTGGAATTAAGATCAGCACCAGTTAAATATAGTAACATGTGTACATTTCACTCTTTCTATTTTCACTGCCAGACTGAGGATACGGTAAACAATGCATGTTCTCTGTGCTTCCTCCGCCTTCACCAAGGTTCATTTCTAGACCAAGTAATGAGATATTGGCATGGGGAAACTCGGAAGTATAAGACACATTCAGAGCACCTGTCATTGTATACTTGTGGTATGATTCACAGGAAATTCAGCGAGGAGGAAGAGCCTTCAGGAGGAATATCCAGGGTAGGGTAGGATGGCTGCAGCCTTAAGGGAGCTGGATCTTAAAGGACAGGCAGGATCTGGGC
The DNA here is from genome assembly GCA_963574635.1 of Cheracebus regulus. Classification (NCBI taxonomy): domain Eukaryota; kingdom Metazoa; phylum Chordata; class Mammalia; order Primates; family Pitheciidae; genus Cheracebus; species Cheracebus regulus. Next base: position 1,532 of record CAUYQU010012534.1, on the reverse strand, counting down.
AGTACTACAGCACAAAGGACCATGAGACTGGGTGCAGAGGACCTCAGCAGGTGCCAGGGTCCTTAAAAGATTGGGGCGAGTGTTCACACTCGCCATGGTGTCTTGACGACCACGTAGTCAGCAACAACAGCAATCCTGTGTGCCGTGAGGGGGGCTTAGAATGAACACTGGAAGCTTAGAAAGCAAAGGTTTCTGTGCACCTGATGGTAAGTGCCTGGAGCTTTGCAAGACGTTGGTGGCTCGTTGCACAGGAGCAGTGGAAAGAGGAGAGCTGAGGTGGAAGAGGCTGAACGTTGTGGGTCTTTCGGATGAATTGGGAAATACAAAAGCAGTGCCTTTTTGGGAAGAGATGGAACTCACCGGCTTTGTTTACAAAAATGTTGGTTACATATTCTGTTTTGCTTTGTATCTGTATTTTGCTACTGAATGCTTTATGATCAGTGAGATGCAAAAGTGTGCATGTCAGGGGCGGAAGTGTGCCGCAAGCAGGCCTTGTATCCCAGGAAGCAGGGTGAGTGTGCATGCCGGTGCCACAGCCAGCTGGCTTAGGTTATCAGTGCCTCAGGAATAAGCCCAGAGAGGACAGGCTGGCATCCGCCAGCCACGTTTAGGCTGATGGATGGCAGTCACTCAGCAGAAATTCTTTCAAACCATAAGATATTGGAGAGGAGGTACGGCACTCTCGCATCCTAACGCAGCAGTGGTCTGGCTGAGTCTGTCACTTCTCAGGAATTGATGACGCGGCTCCATTACTCAAGGTGGTGAATTCTTGCATATGGTGGGACAATTTCTTTGTATTTATTAGTTGTAGAATAATAAAAGTATCAGCCTCTGAGTCATAACAGCAGCAATAAATTTAGGTATTGTTGATAATCTTTTATATTTATACAGATTTTACTTCTATAAGGAGCCTCATGTGTTTTCATAAATCCTCTACTTTTTCTTGTAAAATCTCTGCAGCATGGGGGAGCAAAGCAATAAGTATTGCCCTTGACAGCTAAGGCTGGAATGAGGAACGAGGCAGGGGAAGGGTGTGTGAGGGGTGAGTCCGGGTTAGAATTTGGGAAGAACTCAGTTGTCTCCCATTTTTTCTTATCCTCCATCCTTCTCCAAACTAGTGCCAGAGCCACAGGCCCCAGTGCTGACCCCAGCCTCTCCCAGTGGGCTTCACTTCACTCCTCAGTTTCACTGCTTCCATTTGGAGTCCTAACATTGCCCCATGTGGACCTTGCGTTTCTCCTAGACTGACTCACTTCTTCTTCCTTCCTTCCTTCCTTCCTTCCTTCCTTCCTTCCTCCCTCCCTCCCTCTCCTCCTCTTCCTTCTCTTCCTTCCCTCCCTCCCTCCCTCCCTCCCTCCCTCCCTCTCCTCCTCTTCCTTCTCTTCCTTCCCTCCCTCCCTTCCCTCCTTCCCTCATTCCTTCCGTTCCCTCCTTCCCTCCCTCCCTCCCTCCTTCCTTCCCTCAACTCTCTGCACTTTCTACTCTCACCCCTCTCCTCTCTTTCTCTCTTTCTTTCTCCCTCCCTACAGCCA
>CAUYQU010012532.1:0-12829 GCA_963574635.1 Cheracebus regulus | reverse complement strand
CAGAATCTGCTCAAAAAAGCCAGGCACAGTGGCTCACACCTATAATCCCAGCACTTTGGGAGGCCAAGGCTCCCAAAGTGAGTCCAGGAGTTCAACACCAGCCTGGGTAACAAGGAGATTTTGGGCTGAGATGATGGGGTTCTCTAAATTTACAATCATGTTATCTGCAAATAGAGACAATTTGACTTTCTTTTTTCCTAATTCAATACCATTTATTTCTTTTTCTTGCCTGATTGCTCTGGCTAGAAATTCCACTACTGTGTTGAATAGGAATGGTAAGAGAGGGCACCCTTGTCTAGTGCCAGTTTTCAAAAGGAATGCTTCCAGTTTTTGCCCATTCAGTATGATATTGGCTGTGGGTTTGTCATAAATAGCTTTTATTATTTTGAAATATGTTCCATCGATACCTAGTTTATTGAGAGTTTTTAGCATAACGGGCTACAACAGGCTACTTCTATGAAGTGGATAATGTCTCACTGCTGATTCCTAAACACAGCCACAGGAGATAATGGGGTATCAGTGAGGACACGACTAGAGAGCATCTGAACTAGTTCTACCTGTGGAGATGTGAACAAATCTTTCCAAGTTTTACTTCAACACCATGGGACCAGATCAGAAAATTTTCTAAAAATCTGAACAGAATCTTAAAATCACAGTCTTAGGCAATAGTCAACCAATTATTCTTGGTGATCAGCTAACAAAACTGTTTTACATAAAAATATAGGCCTAGAGAAGTGAGGTCAGTGAGAATGCACACTAGGTTACTTGGTGAACACACATTCTATGTCCAGTACCTGGTTAGGAACTTGCTCGGATTATGTCTAATTCTTTTGACAGTTGGGAAGGGTAATTGACAAACTCAGTTGTCAATTTTCAAGTACATCCCAGGTTTTGGCACATAGGCTCCTCCTCCTTTGAGCCTTAAAAATTCCATGAGTATCCTAAATGTTCAAAATAGGCTACCTTAAGTATACGACTTAAAATGATGTGATTAAAACTGATGTGAACCATTCAACTATATTGTTGAGTGGAAGGCAGATAATATAAGCAGTTGTTCTATAAATGTACATTTGTAGATAAATAAATGCATCGCAGTGTTCACACTGGTTGAGTTTAGGAAGTGGGTTATCAGGTGAATTCCATTTTTCTTCTTTTCCCTTTTGAGAATTTCTAAATGTCTTACAAGAACAACTGTTACCTTGGGAAAGTCGCTTAGCCATGTTGAGTCTCAGTTTGCTCAAATTTAATATCAGAATAGTAATGGAGTCTACCTCGGTTGTTGTGAGGGTTTGTGACAAAAATCTCAATCTGGTGACTGGGTTTGTTGTGTGCATTAAATAAGTGTCAGTCACTTGAAGAAAAAGGGAACTTGCTTTTAAAATGAGTTCTATTTCCTCTTTAATTGCTGTATAATATATATTTACTTTAAAAGTCAATTAAATTAAAAACAACGTTTAAATTCTTTGAGAGATTACCATCTTTTTGGAAGATAATTGCAGTCCCTGGGAGGCCCAACCAAAGCTGGACCATATCCTATTTTTACTGAGGCCAACGTTTTAAGTAGTGATGTATTTAATGCCATATAATTAATACATAAAAGTTCAGAAGCTCCAGCTGGAGGCTAAACTGTGTTGTTTACCCTGTGATTTGGGTTACGTTTCTGCATGTCCAGGAGAACTAGTAAAGGCTACCTCTCATGTATCTATTTGCCTGAAGGACTGAGGATTCTTTTTGGAAAAACCTTGGGGGAACAGTGTAAAGACACTCCAGTTTGAATAAAAGGCAATGAGCAGGTTTGCAGGCCAGGGTTGATTTTGAGGTAAGTTTGCTATACATTGGCAAAGCAACTAGAGTGCCCCACTGATCATAATTCAAGGGAGTATGGTCCAGAGACAGCTTTAGAGAAGGCTATGCAAATTTAACAAGACTGTAAAGAGTCTCCCTGAAGTAACAGTGTTCATGGATCGATGAGTCTGTGGGCCTGCTTGTTCTAAATATTTTGGAGAAGAAAATATGCTTTGGGCTGGGCATGGTGACTCACATCTATAATCCCAGCACTTTGGGAGGCCGAGGCAGGTGGATTACCTGAGGTCAGGAGTTCGAGAGCAGCTTGGCCAACATGGTGAAACCCTCTCTACTGAAAATACAAAAATTAGCCAGGTGTGGTGGCACGGGCCTGTAGTCTCAGCTACTCAGGAGGCTGAGGCAGGAGAATCTCTTTAACCTGGAAGGCGGAGGTTGCAGTTAGCCAAGGTTCTGCCATTGTACTCCAGCCTGGGTGACAGAGCAAGACTCTGCCTCAAAAAAAAAGAAAGAAAGGAAGAAAGAAAGGAAGAAAGAAAGAAAGAAAGAAAGAAAGAAAGAAAGAAAGAAAAGAAAAGAAAAGAAAAGAAAAGAAAATAAGAAAATATGCTTCCCTGTTAGTTAAATTTCAGAACCAGCTAATGTGATCCCTAAGATCAAGGGAATGCTGTTAGAATCTCAGTGATTGTGTTAAATCAGCAGCCCCTTTCCCTGGCTAATCTACCTAAAAAACAGAGTGCTGCACAAATCCTCTGCTCATGTTTTAAATTTTCTCAGTGTCTTTTTAGGATGAGCCCTGACAGATAGTTGAATGGCTGCCCTTTGGACAGTGGATGCAGACAGCTGAGCAAAGGGCCTGGGAATTTTGAAACACAGATCAGATGACATTCTTATAACTTAATTATCTTGAGTTCTCTAACATTCTTTTATCTGTCAACATTACCATATTAAAATTTTATCATGCCTGAACTGTTTATTTCTGCGGTCAAAATCACTCCAAGTTGCAATTTCTCCCCCTCTCAAATATATTGCTATTTCACTAGATGGTTGCTTTTATTTTATCATCCATCATGATAAAAGCTGGCATAACTTCCAGCTCAAATGTTTACTACCAACGGATTAGTGTTTCTTACAGTGACACAACTACTCCATCGAATGCAATTCAGAGCCTCAGCAGGCTGGAAGCTGTGACTGCCAGCGTACAGAAATGGGAGATATAAATGGCTGTCTGCTCAGTCAGTCGTCAGGGCCTTCCTGGTCCCAGGAAAATAAGGACTTTTGCCGTAAACATCATCCTGGTTTCATAAGCAAATTATGCACCTCTAGGTAAGCCACTCTTCTACACGGGTCAGCATCTTTCAAGGGAGAGGTCCCAGTCTTCCTCCCTCATGTTCCTGGAAGGGCCTAATCGCTTGCACATCTGTACTGTGTCTCATTTTTATTCCTAAAGAGAGGAGATGTGTTAATAGCTATATAGACAGAAAATTGTTTTCAGAAGGAGTTGAGAACAGAGCTGGAACACCATAATGTCTTCCAGACCAGACCAACTTTTTGTCGTTCAGGCAATCAGAACCGACATTTAGGTTTAACGAGACAAAAGAGCTGTTCTCCGTACAACCCGTACCCCCGCCCCCTGACTTTCTTATTCCCCTCTAGAGTCTGACTTCTTTTAATCATATCCCTTCATACGTAAATTCCCAAGCAAGAGAAATATCTTATATTTTTAAAAGTGAGCTTTCTGTATCAATGGCTTTGTCTCACATTTTCTGATGTCTGCTTTTCTCTTCCATCTCTGATAATTTTAGATTGTTAGAACTCTTTTTATTCTCACAACTTTTTTGCCTTCATATGCAACTCTCCAGCATATCCTTGTTAATATCTAATACCTACATCAACTCTTCATTGTTGAATTGGGATTCTAAATCCCTTTAGTTGTAGAATACCCTTCTACCTTCTTGACTGTCTGCAGAACCTGATCATTTGAAGCTGTTTACAAATACCTTATCTTTGTTTGAATTTCTCTTGTCAAGTAAAGTTCCCTTTATTTGATAAGTTTTGTCTCTTTGCCGACTTCAGAGAGAAAATATGTGCCTATCATTCAGATCCAACCTGCATCATTCATGATTGTAAAGTTATTCTTATTTCACCGAATTAGTCTCACTTTACTCACCTTGTTATGTTCTCTTATTAACATTTTAAATGATTTGGGGGAAGTTTTTTCCAGGCTATTTTAAAGTTTTAAGTTCTTGCTTTCTACATGGGGACAAACCCTCATTCTTAAGAAGAGCCTTCTGTAATAATTTGCGGTCACAGTAACTCACAAGGGCAGCTGTTTCTACCATGGATCTTTGTTATTGCTAAGAACTACCCATCTTCACATATCAGATACACATAGCTAGGCTAGCTCCCTCCCCCTGAGAAAAAAGAGCCAATGGGATCCCAAGGAATAACCTAACAACACAATCGTGCCACAGAATCCCCAGACACAGTCTTCATCTTTCTATTTCTCTTTTGAAGTGGTTTTTGCTTTCTTACCTCTCATCCTTTTTTTTAAGACTTTTCTAAAAGCTATCTTTTTAGCTGTATTTTTAGTTTCCCTTTCCTTACATATATATAACATAATGTTATATGTATAACATTATTGTTTTATATATATAATGTTATATATGTAAAAAGATATATAACATTATAATGTTATATATGTAAAAAGATATATAACATTATAATGTTATATATGTAAAAAGATATATAACATAATAATGTTATATATGTAAAAAGATATATAACATTATAATGTTATATATGTAAAAAGATATATAACATTATATTGTTATATATGTAAAAAGATATATAACATTATAATGTTATATGTGTAAAAAGATATATAACATTATAATGTTATATATGTGTAAGGAATATATATATATATTGTAAGGAATATACATATTGTATATATATATGTAAGGAATATATATATATATATATATATATAATGTTATATATATGTAAGGAAAGGGAAATAAAAATACAGCTAAAAAGATAGCTTTTAGAAAGGGGCTATTTTTATCATGTAGATTTACATCCTAAAAATAGCCCTGAAAGACATATTATATGTTATATACGTCTTCCGGGGCTATTTTTAGGATGTCTACATATATTTGGTGTCAGATGAAGAACCATTTGACTGGAAATGTCAGTTGAAAGAATTAGCCAGTATTCCTCCATAGAGGGACAATATTAAACTAGAACTCAAATGGGTTTTTGTTCTGCAATGTGTCTGATCTGCTCAACTCAAATTTGCAGAGTATTAAGAAGTAACGTAGGGCCAGGCATGGTGGCTCATGACTGTAATCCCAGCACTTTGGGAGGCCAAGGCAGGTGGATCACCTGAGGTCAGGAGTTTGAGACCAGCCTGGCCAACATGGTGAAACCCCGTCTCTACTAAAAATACAAAAATTAGCTGGGCATGGTGGCAGGTGCCTGTAACCCCAGCTACTCAGGAGGCTTAGGCAGGAGAATTAATTGAACCCAGGAGGTGGAGGTTGCATTGAGCCAAGATCACGCCATTGCACTCCAGCCTAGGCAATAAGAATGAAACTCCTTCTCAAAAAGAAAAGAAAAGTAACTTTGAGTGAAATTAACATTTTAAGTGATTTAGAAATAAAATCATGCCACTGAAAGGGTTTAGGACCAAAAGGAAACTGAGTAGTATAATTGTGTAATTTTAGGATGAGGAAACCAAAGTGCAAAGGGGATGCTTGTCCAGGCTTACAAAAAACAGGCAGGGTGTAACAGATTGAACATTGTCCTGTTAGGTTTAAAGGCCCCTCATTTATTCAGTATTCATATGCTTAACATCAGATCATTTTCCAAATTGTTGAGGTTTATTTCTCCCTCTCTCACTGCCCTTTTTTTTTTTAAGATGGAGTTTTGCTCTTGTTGTCCAGAGAGGAATGCAATGGCGCAATCTCAGCTCACTGCAACCTCCGCCTTCCAGATTCCAGTGATTCTCCTGCCTTAGCCTCCTGAGCTGGGATTACAGGTGCCTGCCACCATCCCCAGCTAATTTTTTGTATTTTTAGTAGACAGGGTTTCACTATGTTGGCCAGGCTGGTCTCGAATTCCTGACCTCAGGCAATCCACCCACCTTGGCCTCCCAATCATTGCCCATTTTATCAATTTTGAAGAAAGCTTTCTGACTTCTTGATGGAAAATACTGAATTTTTTCCCTTTGATGCCTATGTTTGTAACATTGCAAACATAAATTACCATGTGGTACAGTAATATTATTCAGCATAAATTTTATTTTTTTAAGCACAGTAATAAAATAAGGCCCTGAGCTGATGTGTCCTTTGCTTTTTATCTTCCTTAATAGCTTTTCTCAAACTTTCCCTAATCTGATTATCCCTCCTTCCTTTCCCTTTTCTCACATAGCTTGCTCACATAGCTCACATTCCCTTTTCTCACATAGCTTGTAGGTGGAGATATATTCAGGTAAATATTACATGTTAAATCATATTTACTAAGGTTTCAATGAGTGATCAGGAATGTAAATATAAGCTTTCACACTAGAGCAGTCCCTTTTCTGTCTATCTTTGAAGTCTGAGTGATGATCTTGAGATCTCCAAGACAGTACAAAATAGGGCATTTCTCTCACCTAAATCTGCCAAGAGAGCATTTATATTAACCTGAAATGGTTAAAGAGGGTCTTGTATCCATGCATTTTGAATAAACCCTCAAAATATTAGTGATATGAGCAGGAGGAGTAAAAATACTAGGTACAACAGGATGGTCCGCAGTGAGGGCCACACCCTCAAGCTTGGGCCTGTAGCCCAAAGTGAGAACATGCATTACTATTTTCCTGCTCAAATGTTGCTTTTTGGCCCACCCCACCCCCTGTCCTGTACCCATAAAAACCCCAGGCTCCACTGGCAGAGGGGTGGCAGAAAAGCAGAGCAGCAGAGTGACAGAGCAGAGTGGCAGAGAAGGAGAGAAGAGAAGCAGCAGCTGAACGTCAGAGAGAAGCAGCTTGACTTCAGAGGGATGGCTTGATGGTGGAACTTCGGAGAATAGTTTGACTAGGGATGGCCAAACTCCAGGGAAGAACCTTTCCACTCCATCCCCTTTCTAGCTCCCCATCCCACTGAGAGCCACTCCCACTACTCAATAAAATCCTCCACATTGACCACCCATCCATTCATTCATGCAACCTGATTTTTCCTAGATGCTGGGCAAGAACTTGGGTACCAAGAGGGCAGCTGCAAAAGATTGTCACCCTGACCCTCCACTGAGCTGTTAAACACTTAAGCCATCCATAGACAGCAAAGCTAAAAGACTGCATTGTAACACTTGCTGTCTGGGGCTCCAGGGGTCATGAGCACCTCCCAGATGCTGCCATAGGGCCACATGGAGTTCTACTCCTGCCAGTGCCCAGAGCACTCATCCTGGCTCCTGCACCTGCTCACCTGTATGCTCCCCTCCCATGAAGAGCTGAGAGCTGTGGCCTGAGTAAATGAGGCAGTCCCTTTGCAAGTCCAACAAAGGGATGAAGGGAGCTATCCTGTTTCATTAGTATTTCAAGTTGTAGTCCTGAGAGGAAACTGAAATCTCACTCTTTTAAATATATTTTAACTTATAGTTTTGGACTGCCTCCTATGTTATATTATTTTCCTCAGCCCAGTCAACTGCTCCATTTAGAAAAGAATTAATAAAGTACACTCATTTGTGAGCCATGGGGTGAGGTGTGTTCAGAACTCCTGCACCCTTGATCTAGGTGACGAAAGAAGCACGTTGTCAGAGAGACTGCCTTCCTTGGCCTTTCCTTTGCTGAGCAAGTATGGAAATATTAGAGAATGGCTGACAGAACAGAAACATCACTGGGAAGATCCTTCTTGGTGAGTAACGAAGGACAATTCTTTCTAAATGCCAAGGTTCCCCAAGCAGGTTGAATCACAGTGAATGCTTTCAATCATCCTTTTCACATCCTGGTTTCTCTCCTTGAAAGAAAAAGTTATTGTGTGTGTGTGTGTGTGTGTGTGTGTGTGTGTGTGTGTGTGTGTGTGTGTGTATTTCTAGACAGTGATTGCTAAGCAAAGTCAAAAGGAGGAAGATGTGAGCCACAGTGGACCCAGAGGTGATAAAGTATTAGTAGCAGAAGCTCCAGAAGTTCAAAATAGCGACAGCACAGCCAGGGCCCTCCTGAGCTAAATGCTAACCATCACAGAGAATTGATTTAGGAAACACATTTCTTTTCCCTCTCTGACTCAGTGTGTACAAATATTCTCCTCCTCTGTTTACTCAGATATTAAAATGAATGTTAATTTAAAAATGGAATGTCACACTGGTTCTGATACTACTTTTTCTGAAGGAGAATCATGGTTTTTAGTATCATTCCTTCCTTACATTGTAGCTTTTTTGTTATTAATTGACATTGAGTGCTATGAGGTTCACAGAGTACCTAAAATTCCTTCTTATTATTTTCATGTAGTATTTTATCTGCTAGGCATTTAATTTATTAGATCTTATATATCTGCTCTGGAATATTTGCCATTAATGTAGAAGTAACTTGGTCCTATTTTGTTTTAATGTGATCAGTTGCTATCTTTGATGCCTGAACAATCACCAGCTGAACTAAGAAATTGCTTTGAGACACTGCTCTGCATGGGCAACTGAAGGCATAGCCCAAGCCTTAAACACTCATCAATATGACTGATTGATAGTGAAGAGGACAAGTTAATGTGATATTTTCAACATGCATCACTTATAAACAATAACTACTGTTGATTAATTAAAAACACATGAACCAAAATCCTTTGCCATCCTATTTTGTGTACTTTTTTTCTTTTCACAGATTTTTGTCTTAGAATGAGTGATTTTATCTATATTAAACATTTTTAAACACATGCTATTCATATCAAGTAATAATCTTTGACTTTTTCAGACTATTTGTGCCCCTAGTCATGGCATAAAACAATAACAGATAATTTCAGAGCCATCATTTTAAGAAAAAAATGGCCTTAGGCATTTTAAGACATTATGAATCTATGTTTTTGGCATAGAAGTTAAAAGAATTGTGTGCTATACAGACATTTTTCCCGCTAGGTTGGGCACTGAGAGCAATGTTGGTATCAGGAGGAGGAACAGAGACATAGTCAAAATGAACACAAAATAAATGGAGATCTGGAGGTGAACAAATAATTTTCCGTCATTAGCTGGGGAAGTTCTTAGGAGACTTTTCAAGCCTAACTTACGGCTAGTCTTTAGGGGAACTATGATCACCTTAGAAAATAGGAAAATGACTAGATTGTTGTTTGAAAGCATATTAGTCACCAACAACTTTGTATTTTAATAGTTAAGATTTCACAAATGAAATGACTTCACCCAGCCATATGACATTGTTTACTCTCTATTGGTTTTTTGGCTTTATCCTTGCTTCTCATTATTCAACTTTGATCCTCTATCTTTGCCAATTTCCCAGTAGTCTGACTTGCTCCAGTATTATCTCAACCCTCCCCCAGGTCTCCTACATGAGTCTGTGTTATTAGTTCACCCATTCCTGGCTTCCTCGCCATCTGACTTCTTGGCCTAGACTCCTGAACTCTGTTATTAGTTCACCCATTCCTGGCTTCCTCACCATCTGACTTCTTGGCCTAGACTCCTGAACTCTGAACCTTGTATTCTTCCAGATGGCCTTCTTCCCTAAGAGGGAAGTCACTCTTAATTCCTAAGGAGAAAATAAGTGTTTGGCTCTGGTTTTTCCTTTCTGGTTTCTTGTCTTCCAAGGGTCACCAGCTGGGATACTTCGCGACTGACTCCTACCTGCATTCCTGTGCTGCCATGTTTTGGTCACGCTGCCGACTGCGGTATGCATTAACTCTTTAGATCCTCTGTATTTCACGCCAGTGTCATAAGAATTCTACACCCTTCTCTTCCATGCAGAGGCTCTACTACACTCATGCAGGATATCAGTCAGCCAACAAATAGATGTTGGAGAACCAATGAAGCACTTATAGCTATGAGGTAGCCATTTGGGGGATCACAGGACAAATATTAACATATCGATGTTGCTGGATTTAAGGGTACTTACTTTATTCTCACTGAGACAAAAGTTAAGTTTCTGTGAATGGATTGGCCTTTTAGTAAATGAACATACTCTGCGCCACTCCAGCACATGAGTAGAGAAAAGCTTCCAGAAGAAGTCCTGACAAAAGAACGATGATTTTGTCAAACTCCGACATTTTCCTAAAGTTGTCTTCTTGTCTATTACTTCTAACTCGATATCCTATGTCATGTTTCATTTTCTCCAGGCCGAACGTGCAACAAAACATGACTTCAGAATAGTAGGCAAAGATTTTAAATCTCAAAATGTGTTATTCAATAGTAGGTAAAATAAAATGTTAATGAACAACAACCATAAATCCTAGTGTCTCACTGCATGGTTTGTCAATGGTGGAATGGGAGAAAGGGCAGAGAGGTTTTCAGACCATGTACATGTCAAGGAAGTTGTAAGTCATGAATGACATTGGCTCAAGGCTAATTCTCTTTTTTGCTTTTATAGGCCCTCGGAAGAAAAGTAAGAGTTTTCAATTCAAAGGATACTAAAAGAGAAAGGAGAAAAAAAGAAGAGACATAAGCCAAACTAAAATTCACATCTTAAAGCCACTTTTACCCCATGATCTTTTTACTAGTCATTTTCTCTTTGCACTTCCTGCCTGCCTTTTGGCCATGTGCTAGTCCTTGTTGATACTAGCTTTCTGGAACCCATCAATGTGAAAATCATTCTCCTTCAAAGAACAGACAACAACCGGTAAAATCAAGCCTTTTCCTGTGTTATGCCTTCCTAGCATATCCCAGGTACATATGGAACTTCACTTTAAATTGCCCTTCAGAAGGTCTTGCCTAACTTTACAACTGATTTGTATACAATAAGTATTAAATATTATGATTCTTAATCACTTCCTGGATTAGGTTTTCAGTGCTACCTCTCTAAAAAACTTACCAGAAAGTTTTTTTTTTTTTGGATGGGTCTAGAATTCACCACAAAAAATATGTAATATACGGTGTTAATGTCAGTTTATTGAATTCTGCATATGCAGATAATGGTGCTGGAATATTGTGACAGGTAGTCTGGTCTTCCTTGACATCCCTTTTACTGGCTATTCACAAAATCAGTAGCTACTAAAGCATTTTCTTTTATAGGCTGCTTGATCATTATCCCCATCCAAGTCAGAGGGGATTATCTCTGCCATAATGCTCTAATACTCTCAAGGACTCAATCTCCAGCAACTGTTTCTAGGCTAACACTGAGAGTCTCAGAATAAAAGGGAGAGAGAAAACCATCCCTTTCTCAGGTCATGGCAGGGCTAGACATCAGTTCTGCCTGCTTGCTCCTCACTCCTATAATGCCACATAGCCCTTGGTGGTTTACTTTTTCTTGGTCCTTTGACCACATGCACCTATCTGCTAAGTCAACTTGTAAAAATCTCCTGGGTACTTTTTGTTTGCATGGACTTTGAGCTTCTTGCTGCTGCCTGCTGTTGGATGTTTACCTACTTAAATTTGGACTCACCTGCTACCCACCTTTCTTGTCCATGTGGAGACTGCTTCCTGCTCGGAAAGCCCTAGTCCTTGGTCTACTGTCACTCATGAGTTAAGAGGAAGTTGCTTTTCAGGAGACTAAATGTCTGCAATTACTGTATCCTCTCCAAGAGCATCCTTGTAAAATCCGGTCTCTTCCTCTTGTTGTAGCTGCCTTGCTTCAGTTTTCTCTATGGTACTTCAACAGGTTCATTATGTCAATTTCATTCTTTATATGCCTATTTCAAAAATCTTGAAATAAGGTGTACTTTATTTTGATATGAAAAGACTGATTGCCATTCAATAACTTATTACTGATTGGGTCATTATTGATAATAAGAAGTAGTGCTTAAGGGTTTTCTGACACAACTGGAAATAAGGTACAGTGTAGTTGATATCCATGACAGCCAGGCCCCAATTTGGGAGAAGCTTGATGGCTATTTCTAAATTAATTTGGAGAAGTTGGAAGAGAACATGGACTAGAGGAAAACAACACTGCAGTGGGTGCCATCCCAGAGCTATTGCTTGCTTCCTAGGAAACTTTGGGCATGCCATTTATATAACATTTCTGAATTTCAATTTCTTCCAAATTTCAAACTATTAGGAATCAAGTGAGACAATGTAGATCAAAGTAGGTTCTTCATTAATGCTAGTAGTCCATGTCCTCTCCAAAGAGATGCACTGTTCTCTACACCACCATTGCTTTATGTACAAATTTGATTACATCAGCCTCTTAAACATTTGAGTATCTTGGAATGAAGTAAATGTCTCTGCATGGTCACAATATCTAATTTTACCCATTAAGGTACCGAAAACATGATGGTGTACATATTCAGGAGAGTATTTCCTCCTACCTGCCATGTACCTTTAGTTTTCTAGAAGAACACTTTTTGTCTTTTATTGTTGTCTCTATTGCCTATTTACAAATTTAGGGTTAAAAGGAGGTTTTCCATGTAGATAGTTACATAAGGTCACATAATAACTGAGCAAAATCTTGAGCAGCTGCTCCATTTTTCTGCTGGATAGGTAAAAGGTGGAGGTTGTAAAACAAAGGCCTTCACTAGATCTCAAAGGGAGGGCCTAAAAATAATTCTCTGAACACACAGTGTACATTTTTTGCAGGGATGGAGACTGTACTGTCAGTGGCCTCAGTTCCCATGCAATTCTTTTTTTTTCTTTTTTATTTTATTTATTTATTTATTTATTTAGAATGAAAGAGAGACAGAGGAAGAGATTTTAGAAAAAGAGAGAAAAGGAGAAAGAAAGAAACAGCAAAAGAAAGAAAAAAAGATTGAAAGAGAGAAAGAACGAGGAAGAGATTATAGAAAAAGAGAGAAAAGGAGGAAGAAAGAAACAGCAAAAGAAAGAAAAAAAGAATGGAAGAGAGAAAGAAAGAGGGAGAGAAAGAGGGAGAGAGAATGGGATTCTTGTTTTATTGCTCAGGCTAGAA
>CAUYQU010012531.1:0-103044 GCA_963574635.1 Cheracebus regulus | reverse complement strand
CCTGTCTCCATTGTTAAGCACAATTATTGGCATAAAAGAGGTTTTTAATACCCATTTTTAGACTGCATTCTAGCCTGGGCAATAAAACAAGAATCCCATTCTCTCTCCCTCTTTCTCTTCCTCTTTCTCTTCCTCTTTCTTTCTCTCTTTCATTCTTTTTTTTCTTTCTTTTGCTGTTTCTTTCTTTCTCCTTTTCTCTCTTTAAAAAAAAAACAAACAAAAACTCTAGAAGAAAACCTAGGCAAAACCATTCAGGACATAGGCATAGGCAAGGACTTCATGAGTAAAACACCAAAAGCATTGATAACAAAAGCCAAAATAGGCAAATGGGATCTAATTAAATTCCAGAGCTTCTGTACAACAAAAGAAACAATCATTAGAGTGAACCAACAACCAACAGAATGGGAAAAAATTTTTGCAATCTACCCATGTGACAAAGGGCTGATATCCAGAATCTACAGAGAACTTAAACAAATTTACAAGAAAAAACAAACAACCCCATCAAAAAGTCAGCAAAGGATATGAATAGACACTTTTCAAAAGAAGACATTTATGCAGCCAACAAACATATAAAAGAAAAGCTCATTATCACTGGTCATTAGAGAAATGCAAATCAAAACCACATTAAGATACCACCTCTCACCAGTTAGAATGGCTATCATTAAAAAATCAGGAGACAACAGCTGCTGGAGAGGATGTGGAGAAATAGGAATGCTTTTACACTGTTGGTAGGAGTGTAAATTGTAAATTAATTCAACCATTGTGAAAGAACAGTGTAGTGATTCCTTAAGGATGTAGAAATAGAAATATCATTTGACCCAGCCATCCCATTACTGTGTATATACCCAACAGATTATAAATCATTCTACTATAAAGACACATACACAAGTATGTTTATTGTGACACTGTTCACAATAGCAAAGACTTGGAACCAACCCAAATTCCCATGAATGATAGACTCGATAAAGAAAATGTGGCACATATACACCACAGAGTACTATGCAGCCATAAAAAAAGATGAGTTCATGTCCTTTGCCGGGACATGGATGAATCTGGAAACCATCATTCTCAGAAAACTGACACAAGAACAGAAAACCAAACATCACATGTTCTCACTCAATAAGTGAATGTTGAACAATGAGAACACATGGACACAAGGAGGGGAACATCACACCCTGTGGCCTATGGGGTGGGAGGATAGGGGAGGAATAGGGGATGGGGGATTGGGGAGGGATAGCTTAGGAGAAATACCTAATGTAGATGACAGGGCGATGGATGCAGCAAACCATCACCACCGTACGTGTATACCTATGTAAGATACCTCCACGATCTGTACATGTACCCCAGAACTTAAAGCATAATAAATAAATTAACAAGAAAAAAACTGTCTTGATATCACAATAACCTTATGGGATGGGCATTATAAATTTCATTTTATAAATGAGAAAACAGGTTCGGAGAGGTTAAAAAGTACACCAAAGTCACATAAATAGTAAATAATGAAAAGCGGAACACTCTCTTACATCTCATAAGGATAATGATACTGAAGTCAGTTGGCACAGTTTAATCTGATATTCTCTTACTTTCTTTGTCTTATGTATTAATTCCTTGGACTAATAAAGCATCACAAACTGGGTGGCTTAAAACAACGGAAATTTATTATCTTAGAGTTCTGGAGGCCAGAAGTCTGAAATCAACGTGTCAGCCAGGTTGGCTCCTTCTGGAGAGCTCTGAGAAAGAGTGTGTTCCATATCATTCTCTTAAATTCTCATGCTGCTTGCAATCGTTGGCATTCCTTGACTTGTAGACACATCAATTTCTACCTTCTTTATCACAGTGCTCTCTTTGTGTGCCTGTCTCTATGTCTCTTCTCCTTTTCTTATAAGATACTAGTCAGATTGAATTATGGACCACTCCAATAAAATGTGACCTCGTCTTAACTTGTATGCATCTGCAAAGACCCTATTTCCAAATAAGGTCACATTTACAGGCATCAAGAGTTAGGAATTCAACATATCTTTTTAGAAAACACAATTCAACAAACAATGCCTCATAATTTTCAAGGAGGTAAGTATTGGGGAAAACAAATCCAATCAATGAATATTTCTTATGTTGCTGCTGATATGGTTTCCATATTTGACCTCTCCAGATCTCAGGCTGAAATATGA
Source organism: Cheracebus regulus (assembly GCA_963574635.1). Classification (NCBI taxonomy): domain Eukaryota; kingdom Metazoa; phylum Chordata; class Mammalia; order Primates; family Pitheciidae; genus Cheracebus; species Cheracebus regulus. Next base: position 100,876 of record CAUYQU010012531.1, on the reverse strand, counting down.
ATTCCAAAGTTGAAGGTGGGTCCTGGTGGGAGGTGAATGGATCATGAGGGTGGATGCCTCATAGATGGCTTAGCATCACCCCCTTGGTGATGACTGAGCTCTCACTCAGCTAGTTACTGTGAGATCCAGCTGTTTAATAGTCTGGGAGCTCCCTCTTTTCTTTCTCCTGCTCTCACCATCTGATATTCCTGTTCCCTTTTTGCCTTCCACCATGATTGTAAGCTTCATCAGGCCCTCACAAGAAGCAGATGTTGGCCCTATGCTTCCTGCACAGTCTGTAGAATCATAAGCCAAAATAAACTACATTTCTTTATAAACAACCCAGTCTAAGGTATTTGTTTATGGCAATGTAAAAGCAGCCTAGCACACTTACAATGTGTTTATTGTTTTGCTAGTCACTAGAGGTAGAGTAGATAATAAGACAGATTCTCTGCCAATCAATCAGACAGTCAAAAATATTTATTCAGCATCTAGCATTAATCAGGCACAGGTCCCAGAGCTAAGACTATTATAATGAACAGAACAAAGTCATATTACCAAATATAATTTCAGAGACTGAAATGTGCTATGAAAAAAAAATTAAGCAAAGAGCTATGGGAAAGAGTGACTAGTGAAGACTGGGCAATTTTTTCCAAAAAGTGAGGAAAGTCATTCCTGAAAGGGTGATGTTCGAACTGAAAACTGAGTGACTACAAGGAGGTAACTATTCAAAAATCTGGAAACAGGATCCAAGCAGAAGCACAGCCAAGAGTAAGGGCCTTGACTGAGGCTAAACGTAGAATGTTCCACAAAGAGAGTGAAAGTCAATTTCCCTGAAGTGTATAAAGCAAAGGAAAAATAAAAAGAAACATGTTAGAGAAATAAGTGGGTAAGGGGTTTGATCTTTATCATCAAACTACCTTGAAGATTTATTAAGAAGCATGATTCAAATATAAAAGTTTTAGGAATGTGCACTCCATAGGGTAGATTGTAGAGGGATAAGAACAAAATCAGAAAGCCCACTTAGGTGGCTACTCTATAAATCCAAACAAAAAAATGACAACACTTTGAATCAAGAGTGTAGTGGTGGAATTGGTGAGAAGGGGCCAACTGGAAGACAGATATAGAAGTTGGAAATGGAGATCATGGAGCTTTCTCATGAGGGACTGATTCAAAAAAATCAAAAGTTTATAATGGGAGACATCACTGAAAGGAGTAATTTCCATTCACTGTTATAAATGTTCCAGTAAGGCCAAACCCAAATAGAATTCTCAAAACTGGGAAAAGTTAAAGAAAGCCTAGAGTTTCCTCAAGAATGGTGGGGATGTATCTTTCACAGCTAATATTTTGTCCTATTTCATTTCAAAGGCTGGTGTGCCTATGAGAAGCACAGGGTACATATGGTTTTCTGCACAGAGAGAACCCACATGACAACACTATATGTTTTGGCAAAGACTCCTTGGTTATTTCTTCTGAAATATAATCACTGTAGTGCTGGGTAGCAATTTGATGAGTGGAGGTAGGGTTGGAAGCAGGATGTAACATTGATCACAAGTATCTTTCTCTGATCCCTCAGGAAAAATATGTGGCAATGGGGTACTAGTCTTGAAAGAAGTCTATATTTTCTTATAATGCAGACATATAGTCCATCGAAGGCCAGTCTCTCTAGATAGCGTGTGCTAAAGAACTCCAGATCTCTATTATACTAACAAAATTTCTCTCACAATGCATGTTGGGCTTGCAGTGGAGCTTGCATGACTTTATAAGCTCCCCCAAATCACACTTCCATAGGCAGCATTATCTGTTTTAGTAAATAACAAAACTATCGGTGGCACAGACTATATACTTACAATTATTCTGTATTAATCGTATTAAGGAAGGAACATATTTAAGTTTGACAGATAGCTATACAACTTCCTATAGTATCTATGAAAATATGTTATCTTTTTTATTTTCTTTTTTTTAAAATTATACTTCAAGTTCTGGGATACATATGCAGAAGGTGCCGGTTTGTTGCATAGGTATACATGTGCCATGGTGGTTTGCTGCACCCGTGAATCCTTCATCTACATTAGATATTTCTCCAAATGCTATCCCTCCCCTTGCCCTCCACCATCTGACAGTCCTTGGTGTGTGATGTTTCCCTCCCTGTGCCCATATGTTCTCATTGTTCAACAACTTATGAATGGGAACATGTAGTGTTTGGTTTTCTGTTCCTGTATTAGTTTGCTGAGAATGATGGCCAACAAACATATGAAAAAAAGCTCATCATCACTGGTGATTAGAGAAATGCAAATCAAAACCACAAGGAGATACCATCTCATGCCAGTTAGAATGACAATCATTAAAAAGTCAGGAAACAAGAGATGCTGGAGAGGATGTGGAAAAATAGGAACACTTTTACACTGTTGGTGGGAGTGTAAATTAGTTCAACTGTTGTAGAAGATAGTGTGGTGATTTCTACAGGATTTAGAACTAGAAATACCATTTGATCCAGCAATCTCGTTACTGGGTATATACCCAAAGGATTATAAATTATTCGACTATAAAAACACATGTGCAAGTATGTTGATTACAGCACTATTCACAATAGCAAAGACTTGGAACCAACCCAAATGCCCATCAGTGATAGGCTGGATAAAGAAAACATGGCACATATACACCATGGAATACTATGCAGCCATAAAAAAGAATGAGTTAATGTCCTTTACAGGGGCATGGATGAAGCTGAAAAATATGTTATATTTAAAACAAGCCATGACCTCTTGGAACTCTGCCTGAAATTTAATTTGTTATCACCATTTGGGATAATGACTTAAATGCCATTATACTTATATCATTGATTAGGAAGCAAGATTTAAAATCAATTATTTCCATAATCAAGTGTGTTTCTTATAAACATAAAATTTCTAAATGAAGTATTCAGCATAAATATTGGCTAAAGTAAGGTCCAAGGGAAAGGTATAGGAAAAAAGATAAAATGCTTCAAGATTCAAGGAATTACAATTGTGAAGGCAAAGACTAGTGCATTTGCTTTACTTTCAACTGTGTGTGTGTGTGTGTGTGTGTGTGTGTATATGTGAACTTCTGATAGTCTCTAAACATTTATTTCCATACCCTGATTTCAACTTTTTAATTTAATAAGCCTTTCAATGTTGTACTCAGAAGCTAGTGATATTTGAAAGCTTGATGCATGTCTACTTTGAGGAGCTTTTTAGTTACTCAACCTTTAATTGAGTAAAAAAAAAATAGTTAACACTTTTGGTATATCAGTTCTTTGCTCATTTTGTTAACTTCTACTTCCACTTCCACTTCTACTTCTACTTCCATGAGAAATGATCATCCCTCTTTTTGTAATGTGGATATTAATTTTAAAGATACTACCACCTAATTTTAAAGGCACTAAATTTTGCAGCTGCAAAATTTTGAGACATTTTGAGAAAATCATATAGCAACTATTTTAAGTAAAACCAGAAAATAGCTTCCCTCAAAACAGCTACTAGTTTCCCCAGGGGAGATAAGTGCTTCTTTCTGTACAGTCTAGAATAAAATTCAAGATCATTATAAACAGAAATACACTCTAGATGTTCTATGCATTGATGGTGTAAAACACTGGCAAATACAAGGGGAAAGAAATGTTATGTGAAAAACCTTGAAAGCCTACTCTGAGGCATTGTAGTTTTTAAAAGTCAAAGACATTCTACAAAATCATGTACAGATTTTTTTTTTTACTTTTGTAAAGAATACTCAAGACTTACTTCAGTGAAACACTGATTGAATTGTAGAATCTTGAAAGTGAATATAGCCAATCAGAATAACCAAATTTTCCTAGAATATCAGATTCCAATATTAATGCAAAGTTAAAACCAAATGTAATCATCAGCCTTCATTCCCCACAGCTATGCTGAAAAGAGAAGCCTGTGGGTCTGAGCTGGGAGGAATGAGGACATGGGAGCATAGGGAAGGTCATCTGAATAAATCACAACTCATTAAGCACCACCATTACAAATAAATCACTGTTGTTCTGTCACTATGTACTTACCTACTAAATTAGCTCCTAGATATTGTGTCATGTCGAATCTCTTTCTGCAGGTACTGGTGCTGGATGTTTTTGGATAGTAGATGGGGGAAAACAAGAAAAAGTGCTCACGATGCATTAGTCATCTGGTAAGTTTTTTGATAGAACGTCACTTGAGAAACACTGATTTCCACATTGTTGTCCCCTGGTGTGCACTGCTGTGTGTAACTGGTGAGTATTGCATTAAATAAAACATCAATATTCTAAATCCAATTTTATATTCATGACCAATAATAAGATTAACTGTTTTTTATATATATGCTTCAAAAATATGTCTATATAGATCATTAGTATATAATAGCATCATTCAGAAATTTTTGAGAAAATATAGCAATTTCATGTCAATTAAAAGATTTTTCTGAAGGCGTTCACTTTCAAGTAATTTAGTGTTCCTGAGTTCTGGCTGATATTATCTTTTCAGTAATAATTAGGCAAAAATGTAGTAATTATAATTGTATCATAGATAAATTTATTTAAGATTGCATATTGAATTGGTTCTTTCTGTTACAGGTTTTTTGTTTGTTTTGAATTACTCATTGCAAATAATTATTGAGGAACATGATTAGAACTGTGCTGCATTCTAGTGTTTAGGGGCATTAACTATCACTGTTGGCTTTTTAAAATTGTTTTTATAATTTGCATTTATTTTAATGTGTAGGTAGCTAAGCATCTTCTTATATGTTATAGAACACTGATAGAAAAGGTGACTCATTTCATGAGGAAAGTTTAGCTTGTTATAATGATACTCAGGTGTAAAGAAGAATTAGGTAAAATGTAGAGTAATTGTGGAAAACAATCATGACAATCACATAAACGTAGTGAAAAAACAGCTTTAATTTTTAGCATTGTAAAAGAAAAATTCTAATAGTCATTTTCTTTCTTACATTACATATACTATGTACAAGTATTTGTGTACATTCATTGAAGTATATATGGACTTCCATTTTGTAAATCAGGCAAAAAATGTATTTTGTTGGAGTGGAAAGGAATATGAGTTGGGGAAATGTGTACCTTTTGTTCCCTCAAACCCTCTGATTTTATGTTGTTTTTGATCATTCAGTGTTAGAGAAGCTTTTTGTTTTTCTGATGAATGACCTTGGTAACTTGTGAAAACATTTTGTTTTAGAGCCCAAATGGCAAAAACTAGCAAAGAATTTGAAGAAGACAATTCTCACCACCTATGCTCAAAGCAATGTTGTAGCTTTGAGAGCACTGAGTGGCAGTCTTCTTGGTGTACATATTGTTACTAGAAGTAGCAGCAATAAACAGACTCTTCAAGTGACTTTTTGGGCATCATGTTTCAAAATGGAGAGTCAGAGCAGAAGCAGAACACAATGGGTACTACAGGTGTACTGTAGCTGATGGTTTGGGTTGCAAACACACCTGAAGAATTCTTTGGGGGAAGTTCCTGAAAAGCACGTGGAAATCATCAACCGCCTGGTAGTTTCATGTGCACAGGTAGCACCAAGAATAGAGACATTAGTTTATTAATTTTATTGTGGGTTCATTTGTACCTATCAGTTTGTATGGTCCATTATTGGGGGTTGTACATTTTAAAGCCTATTATGGTTTTAATCTCCTGGCTCTGGACATAGAACAAAAGCTAAATCCTCAAATATTATCATTGTGTTGGGATACTAGTTGTTAGCTCTTTCACTGACATGTCATATATAGATTTGTTTCTCACTCAGGTAAAGTATGGTGCAGGTTGAATGTCTTCCATTTTGAGCTAGATGACCTGGAGCCATGACCTTCATGTTTAGTGCAACTGAAGAAAGGAAAGATAGAGAAGACACCCCTCTCCTGGAATCAAACTTTGTATTAGTCAGGGTTCTCCGGAAAAACAGACTAATGGGTTACACACACACACACACACACACACACACACACGAGATTATTAGAAATTTGCTCACATGATTTTGGTGGTGGGCAAGTCCTAAATATTTGTAGGTGAGTCAACAAGCTGGAGAACCAGAAAAGTCCATGGTATAGTTTCAGTTCAAAGCCAGGAAGAAAGCCAATGTCTCAGTTCAAAAGTAGGCAGAGAGAATTCTCTATTACTTGAAGGAAGGTCAACATTTTTGTTCTACTCATGCCTTCAATTAATTGAGACCCACTCACATTACTCAGTCTATGAATTTAAATGTTAATCCCATTAAAAATACTCTCACAAAAATACCCATAATAATATTTGTTCAAATATCTGAGCATTCTGTGGCCCAGTCAAGTCGACTAAAGTTAACTATCATGAGTCCACCTCTTGTCAACTGGGCACTCATTCATCTCTGTAACTCATACTTAACCTCCAAATAAAGACAATAACCAGGTCGTAATTCTGCTTAACGTGATACAGCTATCCTGAATATTACTGAAAATGTGTTAATCCCTTCCCCAGAAGTGGAGGTAAAGTGTTTTTGTGATGTTCACTTTTCTTTTTGATATCTCATATCCTATAACTAAAGTACTATGACATAAAGCTAAACATACTGAAATACTATGATATAAAGTCAATATATCATGTGTTACATGGTAAGGGAATAAGAGAGGAAAGAAAATAGATACTTGGTTAGTATACACTCCCCCCCCCACACACACACATACTCCTACATATTTGCAACACGATAAAGGAGAATTGCTCATAACAATTGCAGTCTTTACTTATGCAACTGATCACTTGAGCATAGCTGGTATTTATCACTACCTTATACCACTATCCATTCTGTATTTACTTTGCCTTCAGCAAGCACATCAGCTAGTCATGGTTCTTTACTTGGTGAGGCAAATTGAACCTTCATTCCTGAAGGGTATGGTAGATGGTTCTGGGAAATATAGACAAGCACATGGAATGATTCATGGCCCCTAAACATCCCAATACAATAGCTAAACTTTTAAAATTTAAAAAGAAATAATAAGGTTATGAAAATCAATTTTCCCAAAGCTAGAAAACTAACAGACACTTTTACTTTTGAAACATATGAGAGAGTTTTTAATTGGGGATTGATCATCTCTTATTTGCCTAAGTGAAACAAACAAACAAACAAAAACCATTGTTTTGATGCCTCAGTTCTGGACAAGTTTCTAATTGATTCCCCTTCCTCCCATGTACTATCCACACTGACCATTTCCATAGGGATTCTAAGTTATTTTCACAATAGGGTATGTATTAATTAGCTATAAAGTGAGACATGCTATTCATTAAACAAGCTGAAAGTTCACGGTAGATTCTGCTATCATTTAGTCATTTCTGAGGTGTAGAAACCCCTTTACCAAATATTTATCTTCCAGTAAAAACACCTCTGGGGATTAAGCATACAAAAATATTTACTACATGGAGTTTTTTTCATCATTTACCCACAGAATATAGTGTTGCTATTTCATCTCCCTAAAGCATCTATCAGACAGAAATATAATTGCAGGAATTAGGGTGACTTTGACTGTAAAGAGTCTTCCTCCCATGAGCCTTGTGCTCTACCCAAGACTAAGCCAAATGCTGGGCATCCTTGAAGACTTCTTTATCTTCTCCCCAAAGAAAATACAATTTAATAATAATAATAATTCCAATACTACTACTACTACTAAGTATATTGAATAGCCACAGTTGAGAGAGAATAGGTGGGGACCCCAAAAGAAAAGAAGAAAGAAGGGGGAAAAGTAGGAATCTTATTGCCAAAGGGAGAAAAACTAAGGGGAGAAATTTACTACCAGTTAGTTAAGTGGTTTCTAAGCTATATGGTTTGAATATCGTTTGTTTGCTCCAAAACTCATGTTGAAATTGATTGCCCTTGTGGGAGTGTCAGAAGGTACAGCTTTAAAAGGGGTGATTTGGTCATTATGAAGATTAATGCATTTCTCTCAGGAGTGGGTTAATTTTTAAGGGAATGGTTTAATTATCTCAAGAGTGGATTGCAGTTAAAGCAAGTTTGGCTTTCTCATGTTTCCTTTTACCTTGTGATTCCTCTGCTTTTCCAATATGCTATGGTGCAGCATGAGACCCTTGCCAGATGTGGTCACCCAATCTTGAACTTCCCAGCTTTCAGAACGATGCGCTAAATAAACCTCTTTTATTTATATATTACTCAGTCTTTGGTATAGGCAGCCCCTCTGTACCAGCAATTTCACAAGTGCATATTCAACCAACCACAGACTGAATCCTGCAAATATGAAGGGCTGACTGTACTATGCCATTTTACACAGGGGACTTGTGCATACTTGGATTTAGGTATCTTTGGAGGGTTCTGGAACTAATCCTCCAAGGTTGTAGAGGGCTGACTGTATTTTGTTATAGCAAAAGCAAATGTACTTAGGTATTTCTTTTTTGTCTTTCTTTTCTTTTCTTTCTTTCTTTTTTCTGAGATGAAGTCTCACTCTGTCACCCAGGCTGGAGTTCCGTGGTGCACTCTTGGCTCACTCCAACCTTCACCTTCCAGGTTCAAGTGATTCTCCTGCCTCAGCCTCCTGAGTAGCTGGGATTACAGTCGCCCAGTGCCACATTCGGCTAATTTTTGTTTTTTTTTAGTAGGGATAGGTTTTCACCATGTTAGCCAGGCTGGTCTCAAATTCCTGACCTCAGGTAATGCACCAGCCTCAGCCTCCCAAATTGCTGGGATTACAGGCTTGAGCCATTGTACCTGGCCAGATACTAGGTATTTCCTTACCTTTCTCTTCTCCAGTAGTCTGATTGCAGCATTTATTTTCTAGTCTGCATCTTTTTACAGATATCCAAAATACTGATTAGCTATAATCGATTAAATACGAGAATTAGTTTTATGTTTGCCATTGAGTGGCTAAAATAAACACACTGATTCTCTTACATAACTTTTTTCTACGAAGTACTCTTAGAATCAAGATCATTCTCTTACATAACTTTTTTCTACTAAGTACTCTTAGAATCAAGATCAGATGGCCTTGACCTGATTAACATATAAGAACAACATTCTGTCCATCACAACTTACTTAAATAATGTGTCTAGTGGCAAGTATGAAGTGGTCACCTGTTTCTTATTTACTTCATATTCTGTAGTTGAGCGAACCTGGGGTTATATACCTGTATGTGTATGTATTTTTTGTTGACATGTGTGTTTTATGTGCAGAGTTTGATGAAAAATAAGATTAAAAGTTAGGGATTGGGCACAGTCAAATCTCCAGTTAAGTTTTCTCACTCAGCTTTTATTTTCATGTAGCTGTCTTTAGACTTTGCTCTGAAAGAATGTGCTTGATATCAGTATTTTGTAACAATAAAAATTTTCGGTCGACATGTTTGGGATATGGATGTTTCTCGTTATACTTAACTTATCTGCTTTGATGTTTCTGACTCCTTCCTTAGACAGGATTTCTTGTTATTTTCTTTTTCTTGATCAAAGAAATGTCACAAGGCTCAGGGATTTCACATCTTAGCTTACAGAAAATTCAAGGGTATGAAGTTCAGGAAAATTTTAAAGAAACATCTGAATAATACAACTCTCTGTAGGTTGATGTTTCTTGCAACTTTATATTATAGCATAGAGATGATGTAACTGAGACCAGGTCTAGAAATCACAATATATTTATTAGGTTTTGTATACAGTTAACAAAAATCACTCATATGTATCAGCTTACGTATTTACAGCAATTTACACAATAAAGTGTTGCAGATATTTTAATTTTAATCAACAATAAAATCACAATTAAAATTTAAAAAATTTTTGAAATGTAAAATTTTAGCAATGGACATATGACAATAAATTATCTAATCTAGTGTTATTACAAACAATGCTAGTCTAAGTTTATACAGGTGGAAAGGAGCAGAACTGGGACTCTAATGGTTCTAGCCGAAATTTTTGAGTGAGAATGGAAACTCAACACTAGAAAACCAGACATATACATGAGGTTCAAAGGACTATAGTGAGATCATAAATGTGTAATACAGCCAGTGATCAGAATGATCTGGCAATAAGACTAGAGTGGCTCAAACAAGCAGAAGAATTCTGATTATTGTGGAAAGGTAGTACGGGCTATTAATTGGGAGTATGCTAAGTCAGCAGGTCACTTTGGTATAAAGCTTCAGGGTCAGAGCAGACAATGCAGTCTCTCTATATTGAATTTCATCAGGAAGAGAACTCCATCATCAGATTCACTTTGTCAAATCAATGTTTGACCCTAACTGACTCCAAAACCCTAAAAGATAAAAATTGGGAAAGAGGTCATAGTGGTGATTCACAGATGGAATCTGTATAAAAAGAGTCACAGATTCCACTGGTGCATAGGCAAGTTTTAATACCAAGGTGGCAACAGGCACTGATAAAGTACTGGAACACTCGTCACTCATTTGTGACCTTGGGGAGTTGACTAAACAAGGAAGACTATAAGAGAACACTATCTTTTCTGTACTTACAGAACACTTCTGACACCAAATGTGTATGTAGCATTTTTTCTCACCAATAAATTCACTAGTTCTCATAGGACACCAACCTACATGTGCTACAAATTAACTTAATTCTCAGACTAACTACCCAGGGTTAGTGTAGACCCCACAGATTAAAGGCTCAGTCCTCAGTAGACAGCCTCCCACTTCAGATGTCAGTCTCACATAGTGGGTACCTAGGTTATCCACAACTTCTGTCTGACTTGGCTTCAAATCAGAGGTTCCCATAACTCCCTCATGTTTGATAATATGCTAGAACAACTCAGTGAACCCAGGGAAAGTTTACTTACTACTGCTGATGTGTTAAAAAAGAATAAGTTAAAGTATAGAAATGGACAAGCAGATGAAGAGATAATATGTCATGAGGTCTGAAAGGGTCCTGAGCACAAGAACCTCCATTCCTGTGGAGTTGAGGATGTACCACTCTCCTGGCACATTGAGGAGTTCTGGCTCACTAACCCAGAAGCTATCTGAACACTATAGTTTAAGACTTTAATGGAGGCTTCGTTATGTAGGGACAATTGGTTAAATCATTGGTCATTGGTTATTGAACTCAATCTCCATCCCCTCTCCCAACCCCAGAGGTTAGTGGTGTGGTAAGGCTGAAAGTTACAACCCTCCAATCACGTTGGTTTCCCTGGAAACCATCTGCCCATCTTTAGAGGCTTTTCAAAATGTCATCTTATTAACATCAACTCAGCTGAGGTTGAGAGAGGCTTGTTATGAATAACAAAAGACCCTCCTTTCACCTGTATCACTCCAAAATGGCCCCGAGGTACATTTAGAATCCCTCATGTTCTGCAGAGCATTGCTTGCAAATCACTAGATTAGATAACTTCTGATCACTTTCAGAAAACACTTTCACTGCTAACAACACTAGGAGTCTGTGGTTCTAGATGCAGACAGACTTCAACATTTGATTAACAAGGGTAGAGGGGTATGCCACTGCTAATGTTTATAATATTTTTTTATGGCTTCCTAAATAACAATTTTACAAAAAAAATAGATCCCTGTTCTCATCTGGCATTTATGGTACTTTTAAGTTTAGAAACACATTAGAGGAATGAGGACAAAATATATGTGAAAGCTACAATCCCTCTTCTCATAGTAAGGTGACGCACTGACTCCTACAGAGGTCCAGTCCTGTCCTCTAGATACCCAGAGGAATTGAATATCGGCAGTGTAAGCATCTGCTGTCACATCAGATACGGCTTTCTGCACATAGTAAAACTAACTAGAGTGGACAACACAGCTGCATTTCATTCCCAATTTGGCTATTGAGATCCTGGCTGCAGGATCTTGAGTGTCTCACTTCACATAATGATTGGCATGGCATGTAGCATGCTACTTGGAGACTCTGAAGACCTAGAATCTTCAGCTCAGGTTTGTGAATTCTGAGTTTTTGACCTTGGGCATATTAGATTGTTGGGAGAATAAATGAAATAAATGGGAGCATTAGCCTTATTGCCAGGTATATAAATGGCATCTAAAAATGATAGGTACAATAAAATCAGCAGCAACCATAGTACTAATAAAATTTGTTCTCTGAAATCAGTCTTTTTATCAGCAAAATTATAATAAAATATCTAATAAATCCTTTTCTGGAGGCAAAAGATCTTTTATTTCTGTCCTGGAAGCTTTGGTATCTCTCTGGAAGTAGTATCACATATTTGTGTGGAGGATATAGCAATAGGGTCCAATATGTTCTGTTAGGCTCAATCTTGAAGAGTTCTATGAGACTAATTTTGTCATCAACTTCTGTGTAGGTGGAGTTGGGAAACTGAAGATAGAATTACTTACCATATATACTTTAGGGACAGGCATAGGACAGCATCCTAATGTTCTTGGAGACAAAATATTCCTTCCCGAGATAATGATATTAGTTATTGCTGAAGGGTAGAAACCCTTTCTTTGCTGCTGACATTATAAATGAGTGACATCAGGCCTCAGAGGATACACACTTTCATGGTGCATCAATATTTTCTTGCTTTTGTTGTTACTGACAGGAAATATATAATTGGTCTTTATTCATTCACAAAATCCTATCATTCATAATATTTCAGATTTTAATAAAAAGATATTTGATTAATAGGGGAAAACTAGATTTTGAGGGGACCACACATGGGTCATCCATGATGTGGAAACAGAGTATTTTCTAGCAAAATGTAATAGAGCCCTTCTGAATAAATTTAAACTAGGAAGAAACAATATTAGATGATATTAAATATTGCAGTGGAGTTTGGGACACTAAGGTTGATTGGGCTATTTGTTTTGTGATGTTCCCAGGGGTTATTTTGTTGAGAGTTTGCCATTAAGTGGTCTAATTGTGTCAGTGGATGGGGGTCTTTTCAATTTGCATAATTTCCTCAAGGGACTGCAGCTGCTAATTTGGTGATTAATTATCCATATTACACATTGTTTATTTGACCATGCCTAGATTAATTTCTTTTTCCTAGCAAATCACATTTAGATATGAATTTGCATATCTTGATTACATTTTAATGTCTTGGCTATCATTGTCTCTTCCCTGGACACCTCATGAGATTACAGAAGAGTGCTCAAGCAGAGAATGATGGAATGTCTTAAATGACATTGCACATCAGTGGATAGATAATGCACATGACTTATTTTTAGTGAAGAATGTGTTCTTTTATAATCAAGTGAGTTATGATATCTAATGTACAATATATTTTCTGTTTCTACCATTTTCATTTTCCTATTACCAACCAATTTCAAAAATACTCTTTATTAACATTCAGAGTATTGCTATACATATGTTTATCTCTTTATAAGCCCAAGTATTTTATCCCATTAATCTGTAATCTTACATTCTGTTGTTAAGTACTTGCAAGCTGGGTCAATATTCAAGGTCTGTAATCAGCTAATCTCCCACTCAATATTTTCCAGGCTAGAGAACGACCAGGACTCTAGTGATGCTATACCATAAGTTTCTTGGTCAGAGACTGTGTTTTAATTTATCTCTTATTTTATTTATCTACGAGTGTCCTTACTGTTGTGATTTTTGAAAAGTAGGTAATAATTAATGTTCCTAGGTTTACTTTATTGAGTGCTACCTAGGTTTCAGATAGTATTGTGGCTTTACTTGTATCATGTCCTTAATAGTTGAACCATCTTACGAGAAACGTATTATTTTCTTTGTTTTACAGTGAGACAATGAGTTCTAGAGACAGACAGAAAGAAGTTTGTTCAAGATAAGATAACTAGAAAATAGTGGAGGTAAAATTATAAACTGTCTAATAGTAAAAACCTGTGCTGTTAACCAACTGTATGGATGTAGAGTGCCAAGTGGTAGACACTCAACCTACAATAAATGAATATTCTTAATCAACTGAATGGGCAGAGAATGGACAAATTAATGCTCTTAGCTATGAATGAAGGCTCTTCATCAACTTATATGCACATAGAATGTTGAGCAAATAGATGAATAAATGAATGTCATATGAAGAATTTCTATATTTTAACCCTTCATCCAAATGTCAAGGTAAGAACAGATAGGGTTAAGTCTAAGGCCTCCCAGAAGTGGGGGTTGCCAGGCTTGAAGTAAGGAGCAGGTTGTGGTCAGAATGCTGAGGTGGAACACAGGTATTGTTCATCTCTTCCTCTGTGTTACATTCCCCAGACCCAATTGTGGATGGAACGTAGAAATTGTCTTACTCAAACAATCTGCATAAAATGTGGCCTCTAGCCAGCATTTTAGCATTGATGCTGAAAAGTAAAGAATAACAACTATTGAAGAATCTTGCTGCTTAATAGGAGGGAGAACTTTACGATACACTAGACAACTGCTCTCTTGTTTCCAGAAGGGGTGTGCTTCAGGTACCTGAAAGCTCTTTCCCACCTGTCCAATAGAGCTAGGGCTTCATAAGTTGCCCTTTGTGGAAAACTTAACCACTTTATCATGGTAGTGGCACCATATCCTGGCCATGCTAGAATGCTGGGAAAACTTCTTAATTTCTCTGTCTTTCAGTTACCTCATCTATAAAATAGGAATAATTATATTATTAATATGTTTTAAATATATTAATTATATATAACAATTATATATCTCTATATAATTAATTTATCATCAGATGCCACACATAAGATTTGAAAAAAGTAAAAAAGAAAAAGAGAAAAAAATTAATCAGTGGTGATTTAAGTAAAATATTAATAAATAGTAAAAATAAAAGTAATAGTAATATTATAGAGTTGTTCTAACAGGTAAATGTTACTGCTTATCAATTCTTTGGATATTTTTCAGATACTAAATATGTTTGGTATCAATATTATAATAATCTAATGAAGACATGTTCTTATCTCTATTTTACAAGTGAAGAAACTGAAAACCAAACAGGTGATTTCCTTTGAGGACCCATACCATGCATATATATATATATATGTGTGTGTGTGTGTGTGTGTGTGTGTGTGTGTGTGTGTGTGTGTGTGTGTGCACATGCGCATATGTACATGCAAGTATGCATATACACACATATCTATGCACATAGTTTCCTCTTTCCTTCTGTTACTCTGGAGAACCTGACTAATATAATACCCTAAATATTATGATAGAGAAGACTCTAAAGTTCCAGACACATGCTGTGAATATTTTGGAATATTCAGATAAAAGTTAATTTTGCTTGTGTTTTTAGAAAAGTCATAGCCTCTGAACTGGAAAAATGAACCCACTTCTGCTTCTAGCTTTTAAAAACACATCGTTGAAAGAATTCTGTGCTAATGTTGGCATCTATACAGATTTTCTAAGAGCATTTTGTAAATGAGGAGTCTCAGAATCGTTCTACTTCTTCCATGCATTTCCTGGGCATATTGGCAAGTAGCATTAAGTTGATGAGGGCAAAGGAAGCCAAGAAATTATCTCAGAGTCATCTAATGAGCTAGAGAGAGACCTAAGCTCATAGTCACAGACTGGGTTTATTACTGTTCTATAAATCCCCTCAATATTTTCTGACTTATTGAATGCAATTAAAGGATATTACAAAAGGTAAAGAGGAGCTTAAATATTTTAGTTAAGTTTGGAATAAGGAATAATAGGACATGTCTAAATAAGAAAAACATTGCCCTTTACATCTTGAGAAGCATTTCTTTCTATCTTTACCTCTCTTTGAATTTCCAAATTTATTGTCTAGTTTCGTTTTTTGAAATAGTGTTCTTAGTAGAGATCTGTGTCGGTTTTGTCGTATATAAAATGTGAAAAAATATATGTCCTTCCTGAGTATTTGTGAAGACCAAATTCAAAAGATACGTGGCACTGTGTGGGTATGGATAGGCTTTAAATCATGTGATGGATTTCCTTATGAATGATGATAGAAAGGATCATGAATTGAGAGCAATAAAAGGGGTCTGATCCTTATTCTGCAACTGATAAGTATGCACCCTTGGACAAAGTAAATCACTTGTTTGATCTTGTTTCTTCACTTGTAAAATAGAGATAAGAACATGTCTTCATAAGATTATTATAAAGACACAACGAAGTTATCAAGTGAAAATGCTCTGTAACCACTAAAGCCTAAATAAAAACAAAAACAAAATGTGATGCCTTTACTTTCTTAATAAACTTCCTTTTGCTTAAAAAAAAAAAGGAAAACTGTATAAAGCAGTTGTACAAAATGAATTGAGAGCATGTGCAGTACATGGCTTTGGAGCTGATTGACTCTTAAATGAATATCGTCTCTATTCCACGTCTGTTTATATTTGGAAGCTTAACTTCTTTGAGCATTAATGTTATTATCTAAAAATGGAGAGTTTTAGTGAGGACTAAAATAAAAATGTATGTAAAAGCATTGTATATACAACCTTTGGTGTAGAGTAAATATCTCCCCAATAGTTTCTTTCCTCCCTACTCTCTCTCTCACCTCATTCTTCTTTTCTTTTCTTCTTCTCTACTTCTCTTCCTCCTTCCTTTTTTTCTTCCTTCTTTCACCCCTCCCTTTGTTTCTTCTTTCACTCTACCCTTTATTCCACCTTCTTACTTCTCCCTCTCTCTCTCCCTTCCTCCCTCCACCCCTTCCTTCTTCTCCCTCCACCCCTTCCTTCTCCCACCCTCCCACCCTCCCTCCCTCCCTTCCTTCCTCCCTCCCTCCCTCCCTTCCTGCCTTCCTTCCCTCCCTTTCTTTCCTTCTATCACCTCTTCGCAAAGTTATGACCTTGCATCAAAACCAATCTCTTAGTAGTTTCTTACTTAATATTTGTCCATCATTTTTAATGTACATCTCTGAAAAGGGTGTTTTTTTTGTTTGTTTTCTCAAACACCTCTTAATCACTTTCTCAGGCTGCATTTGGTTACTTTTTAAATGTTCTCAGCATTCACCATGGCTTCCATTCACTCTACAGACTCCAGATGAGCTCAGCTTTCCAACATCAGTTCTACCAATTCCTACCCTCCGGTCCAGGATGGTCAGCATAGCTGAAGGATGTCAGAAAAGTATGATGTAGTATTCTCTACATTTTTCTTAATTTGTAACTTCACTTAAGTTTCATAGCTACTTAGCAATTTTTGTATACTTCTTGCTGCAAGAACCACAGTGACTGTATTAAGCATCTTATAATTTATTTGTGCCAGTTAGTACAGTCTGCCTTATGTTTTATGCATGTGTATTTCTATGTATGTAGTTTCTGACTACATCCTACAGCTTAGTCCTAAGTTTTAATAAATTTTTACAGCCTTTAAGTCCATATTTATTTAACAAATATTTATTGAATAAATTCTATATGTTAGACATGTTACAAGCATAGAGAATTAAGCATTATCCCAAATAAGCACACTCTTGTTCTCATGGAACTTATATTCTGTCAAAGGATAGATGCAAATACATGAACAGGTAAGTAATAAAGGTAATAGTAGATAGTTGCTAAGTTATTTGTTTTCCCAAGACTATGGTTTCTCCTTTGAAAGGTGGTAAAAACTAGATCTTTCCTCTGAGCCTTTCGGAGCTGTTTTAGGGATGATATGGCTATATTTGGCAATGCCTGGATATGCTATAAGATTATTAACATTAATGACAATAAAAGGGGAGAGAATCCTTGGTTACATGTCAGAGACCCTCAGTTCTAGCCACACTAAAGTGTAAATTATATGTTATCAATTTATCTCTTTTAGCCTAATGACCTCCCCTGTAAAATGAAGGAGTTAGTCTGGATGATTATAAAGTCTCCTTTTAGCTTAGTACAGTATGTTTCTAAGATCCCTGATGTCGCTGTTCCTAACTATAGGTCCCAACTGATCTGTCAAAGCATGCAGAATATCTTTGAAAAGACACTATAAATGTCTTCTGGAAAGAGTTTCATTTTAATAACTATTAGGACAACAGGAACACTGTGTCTTTTATTAAATTTGTCTGTTCCCTGGTGCTGATAGTATCTTCTGAATATAAATTGCACAATATAATATAATAAAGCACAGTTTAGAATTGTTTTCATAACAGTGCATTCCATAGTACTAGGCCATAAAATAAGAACTGAAAGTACATCTTGTTCTGTAAACTCATAATTTTCAGCTGTCTAAAAACTGTGTAAAGGGGAAATTAATAAGCAAAAACATTTCACAGCATGCATGCACTGCTGAAAAAAAGATTATGTTCTTTGTAGAAAAAAATCAGGAACCTCATTCTTTTGGAATTTGATAACCTACAAAAATATTTGTATTAAAAAATTTTTCTTTTTGGTAATAATGATCACTTCCACATTCATTAATCTTTCATTTATTTTGTAATTCCCCTAACAAGCATTTGTTTAGCAATTACTATATACTCCACTCTACTTTAAAATGAAAGGATAAAAAGATTCATAGTTATTAAAGGAGAAAGTATCCCCAGAAGCTTAGAAGAGATGAGGTTTCATGGCAAGGTTGAGTGAATGTCTAACTGAAGTTAAATACCTTTAATTTGAGTCATGCCAACCTGTAGGATAGTTGGAAAGTGATTTATTCTAGCAGCATTACTCAATTATCTTTAGGAGATTATTAGTTATCATGATCATGTGAGAGATATAAGGTTTAAATTGGTTGCAAAATGCTGTGGCAATGCAATTCTAATCATCGACTTTCCTTGTCATTGAGGCCAAAGTCATAGGCTTGATGTTTGTGGATCTAGATACTATAACAATGATATTAATAATATTACTTATTGCAAACTTAATTATGTCATGAGTTTTACATTTTTATTATTCAGCCATCGTTTCACTATATTCTTGAGACAAATCAGGGAAAAACATCTTTGTCCTCAAGATGCTAAGGCAGGAGTCTCACAGCAACAGTGGAGTGTGATAAATGCTAAGAAGAAGTGGGATGGAAGAACATATGAATGGGAATCTGCCTAGTCTCCAAGGGGTTAGGTGGAAGACTTTACATACTGTGTGTCTTGACTGCTTAAACTCTTTTTATAGTAGATATGACAAGCTGTATCATGCAGACAAAGAAAATGAGGCTAGAAATGGTAAGTGATGAGACCAAGGTCACACTGTAGAAACTGCAAGAGCTCAAGTTTTAATTTCTGCTTCCAAAACTCTTGCTTTTTCTGCTGCAGTAGACCAACCCCTGTCTCATTCCCAGATGCTTGCTTGCTGGTGGTTATGGGGAAAAGGATTGAGAGAATGTGGACAGATCAATAGAAAGCAGAGAAACACTGACAACAACATCAAATACACACACACACACAAACACACAGAGACATAAACACACATATACACAAATATACAAACACACACATACATATATATTCACACATGCACACACATATACTTTTTTTTTAAATCAATCCTTATGCAAAAGTAGCTGCATAATATCCAAAAGAAAGGCTTTTGGAGTCAGATGACAGGATTTAAATTTCATTTCCAATGCATGCACAGTGAGACTGGTCACCAAATGTTTTAGATGACATTAATTGTGACAATATTTACTATTTCTATATGTGAAATATTACATATTTAGTAATGCACTTGCAACCCACTGTAAACTTCAAGCATTCCACAAATACCAATAGTTTATTTTAAAGATGGTGATATGTATTCAATTCTCTGATGCTAATATTAATCTACCAGCCACTATGCCCAGAGTCTAGGCTAGGTTACTTTGAGGCAGCAGTAGATATAATAAAAATTAACTAAATAATTTCATCTCTTTTGTCATAGTAATTTTGGAGCTTCATGTTTATAGTAATATGTGGATTCATCTGGATAGATAACCTATTTTAATGCAGAAGACATGCCCTAGCTTGCAAGATACAAGGGTCATTTTTTTTCAGGCTTCATTTTACCTATCCTCAGCTTTGACACTTCCTGTTAGGAAATGTATTTTCTGCATGTTCCTACCTTTATAGAAACTCCTCTCTCAGTGCTTCCTCGTCATTTCCCTGCCTCTTAAAGGCTACAGTGTCCCTGTGATCCAGCCATGGATATCTGCTCAATCTCCATTCGCCCCCCTGATAGTCTCATCCACTCTCATGACTTTCAATACCACTTCGATTCTAAACGTTTATTTTTCCTGCCCAGACATTTTTCTCAGCTCTAGACTCGTATATCTGTCTGCTTGTTATCTTCCCTTGGATATCAAATAAGCATCACAAATTCAAGATAATTGAAACTGAACTAATGATATTACTACTGTCCAAGCCTGTATGCCCCTGGATTTTTCCTCACTTAATGGGGCACTGTTTTTCTTAGTTGCTCAGGCTATTATTATCTTTTGTATAATTCTTGACCCATTTCTTTCCCATGAATGCCATGTGTGGCCCATTGGTGCATTCATTTAACTCTACTTTCATAAATTGAACATTTCTTGACTTTAATGCTACCTGCAAAGCTATCATCACCTTGCATCTGGATTATGCAAGAGCCTTCTACCTGCTGTCCTTGTTTCTACCCTTGTTCTGTTACATGGTCTATTCTCAGCATGGCAGGCAAAGCAACTGTTAAAATGTAAATCAGATCACGTAAGTTCTTTGCTCAAAACTTTTCAATGAAGTCATAATTACAACCAACACCATACTTACCATTTGCAGCACACCACCTCCCTCCGCCATCTCTCTCACTCCATTTTCTTCTGTCTCAATTGTTCTATCTCCACTAATCCCCTTGCTGCTCCTTAAAGGCCCAGGCACACTCCTGAGGGGCCTTTGTGCTTACTGTTTCCTCTGCCTGAAGTGATTTCCCCCAAACACTTGAACACTCAGATTCCTCACCCCACGTGCTTACCAAAATGCACCTTCTCTGTGAGACTTGTGTTAGGCCATTCTCCTCCCTAAAACTATATTATGTCTTCATTTCATATTTCCTTTCCTGTTCTGTGTCTTCTCATTGACAGTTATCACCACCTCGTGTACTTCATATTTTATGAATTTATCATATGTCTTAGCTATCTTTCCCATTTACGGAAAGTAAGCTCTAAGAGTCAAAGTGTGTCCTAAATTCAAAATATCTATCTAAATATCTCAGACATTGATTTTGTTTATATAGGCAGAGTCTGAAAATAATTTTCATCAGAAAAATGCCTTTATTCATTCTTTAAACCACGGGCTGTGGGAATGTTAGAGAAATTTGAATAATCCAAAGACAAAATTAGTTTGACATATGTGCAGGTATTGTAGATATATCACAGGCCTAATTGGTTTTTAAAAAATTCTCCCCAAGACTGCCCTTCTGTGTTGGTGGAGAAAACAAAGCATCCTCAGAGTTTATTGCTTCCACAATGTAAAGCACCATTTCAACCTAATGATTCATTTGTAGCTTTAGTGCAATTTTCTTAGTAGACAAGAAATGCAGCAGTTCTGGTAAAATTATCTCACATTCTTTGTGTAGCCATAAAGGTCTGCATTTTCAAGTTGAAATTAATACAATGAATAGAGTTATGTTTTCACCCAGAAGTCAGTACCATCACAAGCCAATACCATTCTCAAATAAACTTCAGGAAATACTAAGATTTTTTGAGACAGGGTCTTGCTCTGTCGCCCAGGCTGGAGTGCAGTGGTACAATCTCTGCTCACCTCCACCTCTTGGGTTCAAGGGATTCTTCTGTCTCATCCCCCCAAGTAGCTGGGATTACAGGTGGCTGCCCCCATGCCTGGCTACTTTTTGTATTTTTAGTAGCGACAGGGTTTTCTCATGTTGCCCAGGCTGATCTCAAACTCTTGAGCTCAAGTGATCCATCTACCTTGTCCTCCCAAACTGCTGAAACTACAGATGTGAGCCACCATACCTAGCCAAAAATATTATTTCAACATATCCTTAAGATAATTAAAAAGCAAACTTACCCAAGTAAGTGGGAAACCACTGAAAGAGCTATTTAAAAGTATATTGGCAGGAATTATCATTTGTCATCTAATTCTATAGTATCATGCTGTATCTACTAAATATTTGCCTTGACTTGTTTGTTAATATATTATAAGCTTACAGAGGGTAAAAACGGTAAAGGCAGGGAATGAGTTACTTTCTTCATTGCTGCTAGTATCTACACATAGTCACCTAACAGAGTAGCAAGCAGAAAGCAAACAACAAATTAGAGCCGGTATAAAATTCAGGAAGCATGGTTTTTCCCACATCCTGTGGCAACCTGTGGATTTTCCCAGGGATCTCTATTTAGTTGATGTAAGAGCCATCTGGTAACCCGGAGATAACCAGATTTTAGGATACATTTCTGGATTAATGTAGTTATGCAAAAAATACTTTCTGAATTTGTTGGATGTTCTCACTATTACTCTAGGTCCTGGGAATACTGAGCTGAACAAAATAGACCAAAACTCTACCTTATGAAACTTATGTGGTAGAGAGACAGGTAGTCAATTAATAAGCAAATATATAGCATTCCACAATATCAGATAAATATTATAGATATAAAATTTTCTGTCAACTCCCCCAAATTCATGTGCTGAAATTTAATCTCCAAGGTGGTACTATTAATTAAGAGGTACCTTCATGAATGGAATCAGTATCCTTATGATAGGGCTGTGGGAGCTTGTTCACCACTTCTGCGATGCAAAGACACATAGAAGTTACCACCCATGAGGAACAGGCCCTCAGCAGACAATGAATCTAAATATATACATTAAAGTCAGAGACCTGGGTTTATTGGTGTGTATTTAGATGTGTGGTCTTTGTCATTTAACCTCTTCAAGTCCAGTTTTCTCAACAACAAAATGGGGATAATCTTGTTCAATTTTACTTAATCAAGTGGTAAAAATTAATTGAGATAATATGTAAAATGTGCTTGTCATAGATTAAGGACTCATAAAAAAGAAGATGTTATTATGTTTATTGTTATTACCACCACTATTATTCTTACTTCTTGGATATGCTGCTAGATAAAAACCTTTTCTTCCTTACTTTAGAATGCGTTTTTCCTAACTCTAAGCTTAAATATTTATCTTTAAACATTGTACTTTCTGAGCAAAGTTTATTTTTATAGGTTGTCTAAAGAGATTAACAGAATATAAATAAAATGCACTACTCAGTGGTAGCCCACATGTGTAGACAGTTAAGAAGGTAGGTGTGGGATTCTTCCTGCGTTGGAAATGGCAATTCATGTGTTTTTAGAAATCCATGTGCACCTGTGTATATGATTTTCTTCTTTGCATCTTTCTGCTGTATATTATAGAAGGAGAAAAAAAACAGCAGAGGAGAAGCAGATAAATTATAAGAGTATATAAAACATGCCTTCTTATTAAGCTTCAGAAGCAGATTGTGAAACAGTCATTCAAGAGAAAGAGCAAAGATACAGAGAAGTTACCTCTAAAGGTTCATTGTTACACTGTAGTGAAGCTTTCTAAGTGGAGCTGAAGATATGAGGATATGGACAACTTCTTTTAAAATGCAAGACAAAAATTTGGAGTGAAAGTGAAGGAATGAGGCTGGGCATGGTGGCTCATGCCTATAATTCCAGCACTTTGGGAGGCTGAGGCGGGTGGATCACAATGTCAAGAGATCGAGACCATCCTGGTCAACATGGTGAAACCCTGTCTCTACTAAAAATATAAAAAATTAGCTGGGCATGATGGTGCATGCCTGTAGTCCCAGCTACTAGGGAGGCTGAGGCAGGAGAATTGCTTGAACCCAGGAGGCGGAGGTTGCGGTGAGCTGAGATCGCGCCATTGCACTCCAGCCTGGGTAACAAGAGAGAAACTCTGTCTCAAAAAAAAAAAAAAAGAAAGTGAAGGAATGAGACTATATAATGTTAATTTAAAGAAATTAGGTTTAGTCCAGTGGTATTTTACAATATAGGCCCAGTCTTAAATTAGAAATAGATATTCAATCAAGTGGTATAGGATTAATCCCAATATTTTAGTTTGAGAAAAGTAAATTTTTTTTTTAGCGAGAAAAGGAGAAAGAAAGAAAGAGCTAAAGAAAGAAAAAAAAGAATGAAAGAGAAAAAAAGAGGAAGAGAAAGAGGGAGAGAGAATGGGATTCTTGTTTTATTGCCCAGGCTAGAATGCAGTCTGAAAATGGGTATTAAAAACCTCTTTCATGCCAATAATTGTGCTTAACAATGGAGGCAGGAAGGAATAGGGGATGAAAATAACAAATAAGCAGTCAATCAATATTTTATTTAAACCTGTGAAATGCTATGCAATTGCTGAGGAGTGATTTACTTCCAATTATTTGGTCACTTTTAAAATAGGTGTAATGTGATACTGAGAAAAATGTATGTTTTGTGGATTTGGGGAGGAGAGTTCTGTAAACATTTGTTAAGTTTACTTGTTCCAGGTCTGAGTTCAAGTCCTGGATATCCTTGTTAATTTGCTATCTCGTTAATCTGTCTAATATTGACAGTGTAATGTTAAAGTCTCCCACTATTATTGTGTGGGAGTCTAAGTCTCTTTGTGATTCAGAACTTGCCCTATGTATCTGGGTGCTCCTGTAATGGGTGTGTATATATTTAGGATCATTAGCTCTTCTTGTTGCATTGATCCTTTCACCACCATGTAATGTCCCTCTTTGTTTCTTATGGTCTTTGTTGTTTTAGAGTCTGTTGTATCAGAGACGAAAATTGCAGCTTCTGGTAATGCTAGCTGGCTGTTTTGCCCATTAGTTGATGTAGATCCTTCATTATGGTGATGCTCTTTACCTTTTGGTATGTTTTTGGAATGGCTGATACTGGTTGTTCCTTTATATGTGTAGTGCTTCTTTCAGAAGCTCTTGTAAAGCAGACCTGGTGGTGATGAAATCTCTGAGTACTTGCTTGTTCACAAAAAATTTTATTTTTCCTTCACTTATGAAGCTTAGTTTGGCTGGATATGGAATTCTAGGCTGAAAGTTCTTTTCCTTAAGGTTTTAATGAAATGTTAACGAGAATGGACAACTTGGAGAGGAATATAAGTGAATTGATGGAGCTGAAAAACACAACACAAGAACTTCACAAAGCATGTACAAGTTTCAACAGCGAAATTGACCAAGCAGAAGAAAGGATAACAGAGGTCGAAGATCAACTCAATGAAATAAAACAAGAAGGCAAGGTTAGAGAAAAAAGGGTAAAAAGGAATGAACAAAGTCTCCAAGAAATATGGGACTATGTGAAAAGACCTAATCTACATTTGATAGGTGTACCTGAAGGTGAAGAAGAGAATGAATCCAAGCTGGAAAATACTCTTCACGATATTATCCAGGAAAACTTCTGGATTTTTCTGGATAAAATCCAGAAAAAGGCAGGCCAAGATTCAAGTCCAGGAAATACAGAGAACACCACAAAGATATTCCTCAAAAAGAGCAACCCCAACACACATAATCGTCAGATTCACTGGTATTGAAATGAAGGAGAAAATGCTAAGGGCAGCCAAAGGAGACCCGTGGGTAACTCCAATCCCCATGAGGATTGGAGTCCTATATTTAAAGAGACCAGTCTGTGTACTGTGTGCTGCTCTCCTGCCTCCTGCACCTCATGGTTGCAGGTACAATGTAGGCAAGCTGGAATCAACTGGTTGTGTAGTTTTGCAGGTGAATTGACAATGCAAGGGAAGGGCAATGGAGGAATGGAAATTATTTGCCATAGCATTTAAATGGGTGAGGAGGGAGGAGAGGACACCAAGGGTAAGGGACAGTGAGTAGATGGCAGGATCACTGGATTGGGAACCCCAGGAGGGTAGAAGGATTGTTGGAATTTATGTACTACAGGGTGGACTCTAAACCTGGAATGCAGGCATATGTGCAAGGAGTGATTCACTGATATTACATTATGGCATATGATAAAATGACAGTATCTGTTTCCTCAGAGCCACTTTGCAAGGGGATGAGTGGGAAGATGGTCAGAGAGTGGGAAGTGTGAGAGGGAGAGTATGGGAAGACTGGGGTTCTTTGCCATGATGAGGCCTAGGAGGTCACAAGGGAATGAGATTCAGGCAGATAGAGAAGAAGGTCACAAAGGAGAGAAGTTCCAGCTTGGCCAAGGTGAGAAGACCGCGGCTTTCCTACGAAACAATGCTCATATACACCCCTCATGAGAAGGATCAGATCAACATATAAAAATGTGCCAAATAAAGAGCTGAGGGCAGGATGGAGAGCTGCCAGTATCTGCCCTTGACCTTCATGGACTTGGAGGAAGGCTCAGCCTGGAGATGTGTGAGGCCTCCGACCTGGAGCAGCGCCTGCCCCTAAAGACCAGGCACAAATCACAGCACAAGGAGGGATCCAGACAAGTAGACAAGGAATGACCACAGCAGGAACTACTGAGCACAGAGTGAGGCCGCACACCACTCCACACCTGCGCCTCCACCCGCCCTTCTCTCCCCACCTGCCCCTGCCTCAGCACAGCAGATCCTCAGAACCCAAAAAAAGAACCTAACCTCAATGCTGTCTTAATAGTTTATAATATTTTACCACAGCTTCAAAGAAAGAATATGAGAACAATAACTAATAGAGTAAGAAGTCACTTAAGGGTGAGTGAGTGAGTGACAAGGGGAATCTGGGAGAGAGACATTGTAACATTTTCATTCCTAGGAAAGAAATGATGGTCCAGGGAGAGATGGAGGTCTGGATATTAGGATTTTGTGTAAGGGGTTCTGGGGCCTCAGGGGAATGGACCTCACTCCCACTACCCTCTCCATGCAGAGCTCATCAGCTGTGCAGCTGGGGAAAGAGAAGTCAGGCTGTATGGAGAGACAAAGGACCTGAAAACAATCTGTGTCTTGCTGGTCTGCACAAGGCAGCTCTCAAACTGTAGAGAACACAGAAATGACCAGATTCAGCTCAGCCACTCTCAGCCTCGACACCCTGAGCATTATGGGCAGCCCGTCACCATCCCCTACCTTCAAATCCAAAGATCCCCTAGCTGCTCCCTGGCCTCAACTCCTGTTGGCATCAGGTCCCAGGGATCATATTTCAGGATTATATTTCAGTCAGCACCACATCAGAGTCCAGGAATCTGTCAAGACCTGGAGAATGACAATAAAAAGACCTCAGAGCCTGCAGGAGGAGACTGTATTTGAGGCAAGACAGTGGGATAAGTGAGGATCAGGACTGCAGTTCCTTCCTCTCTATCCCAGGGTTAGAGATGAGCTGCCCCTGCCGCCCCTTCCATGTGGCTTTTTATAGAGTAGACTCATCCTAAAGGTCTTCTGAGGACACAAGACCCTGTTAGGTGCCATGGTGGAGGGGGTCCTGAGGGTCTTGAATGCCTGCTTAACCTTGCTAGTTAGCTGAGATTAGGAAGGTAAACCCAGGATGCAGGACAGGAGAAAAAGACAGCATGGGAGCTTGCAGTCACCTTCCTGGACATCTGTTGGACAGAGGGTCTTTCCTGCAGGGTCGGGGGCACACAGTATTGAGGTTCTCTGCCTATGGCTACCCTGCTGTTCTCATCTGTGAATGGAGTAAGACCCATTTCTCCCTCCACTATAAACAACCAGGGGAATCCATCCACAAAAAACTTCTAGCTTCACATTAATCCTGTGTTAGTTTGATTTACTATTTCATATTTTATAAGAAATAAAATGGACAAAAGAAGACATACGTGAGGCCAATAAACATATGAAAAAATGCTTATCATCACTGGTCATAAGAGAAATGCAAATCAAAACTACCTTAGGATCTTTAAGGCATAGCTATCACTACTCTCTCTGCCAAGGTTCTCTTTTCATTTTTCACTAGAGCCCCTTAGGCCAGATCTAATGAAGTTCAGTTTTAAAGATCAACCAACTGTTACACATTTAACATCTCTCAAGTATGAGATAAGGTTTTAAAATTATCTCAACTTGATGTGGATAATTTATCTGTGTTTTCATTTGCCTTTTTTTTTTTTTAAATATATCACCTCTTCATAGGATCGGAAAAATTGAACTTTCTTTCCAATCTGTCTCTTTTTTTCTAACCTTAAATGTAGGTATTTCTCTGTCTTCTTTATTTTACATTCTCTGAAGATGAACTCTTCTATACCCCAAGACTGACTCAAATTTTCATCTCAACTGCAGAGCTTTTTCCTGATCTCCAGTCCCATATATCTTTTTGCTCATATAAATTCACTTTAGAAGTTCCATTAGCATATCACATTTGCTATGTCCAAAACTGAACAAATTATCTCCCTAATTCCTACCCTGAATCTGTCCTTCTTCCTGCATTTCTTGCCTTTGTTAATGTTATCACTTTACTCATTTGTATTAGTCTGTTCTCATGCTGCTAATAAAGACTTACCAGAGACTGGTTAATTTATAAAGAAAAAGAGGTTTAATGGACTCACAATTTAACATGGCAGGGGAGACCTCACAATCATGGCAGAAGGTGAAAGAGGAGCAAAGGCACGTGTTACATGGTGGCAGGCAAGAGAAATGTGTAGGGGAACTCGTATTTATAAAACCATCAGGTCTTGTGAGACTTATCCATGACCATGAGAAACAGTGGTGGGGCTGGGGGATGGGGGGAAAATCACACATATGATTCAATTATCCTCATCTGGCCCTGCCATTGACATATAGGGATTATTATAATTCAGGGTGAGAGTTGAGTAGGGACATAGCCAAACCATAGCACCATTCATCTCCCATTCTTCCCTTTCTCTCACCAAGTCCTATTGTTTGATTACATTTCCTAGACTCTCTGGAAATCATTCCACTCCATCCTCTGGCCCCCCTAACCTCTTTAATATCTATCACCTTTACTGGGGTTGAAAACTTGTAATTTTTCTAAAACAGAAACTTGATTATGATGTTTTCTTAAAAACAGTTCTCTACATTCCATCCATTTGGGGCAAAATTGATAAATTCCAAATTCACTGAAAGATGTGCAAGGCTTTTTATGAGCAAATCCTTAACTAACCTTTGAGCCACATCAGTTGTCATTCTCTCCTTGTGCCTTCCACTTCTGCTGTACTCAGGGACTGACCCTGCCTTTTCTTGCTTTTATGCTTTTGCATCTGATATTCCCTCTCTATTTTCTCTCCTGTCTACCTGCCCAAAATTTACTTGTATTTCGAGATTCTGCTCAACAGTGTCGTCTTTGGGAAATTTTCCCTAACATTTCTCCTGACCCTCTGTGTCGCGTTTTTTTTTTTTTTTTTTTTTTTTTAAGAGACAGTCTTGTCCTGCTACCCATGCTGGAGTGCAGTGGCACAATCACAGCCCACTGCAGACTTAATCTCTTGAGCTCAAACCATCCTCCCACCTCAGCCACCTGTGTAGCTAGGACTACAGGCATGCACCACCACATTTAACTAATTTTTGTATTTTTTTTTTTTTTTGTAGGATGGGGTCTTGCTATGTTGCCCAGGCTGGTCTCAAGCTCCTGGTCTCAAGAGATCCTCTGGTCTCAGCTTCTTAAAGTTCTGGGATTATAGCTGTGAGCCATTGTTCCCAGCCTGTGTAGCTTTCTTAGTCTCCTGTCATAGCACATATAACTCTGCTTTGTGGCTGCCCTTTGACCTCCTTTATTTCAATTCTGCTTCTTGAAGGTAAGGGCTATCTTTTATTTTGTAGCTACAATCTTATACAACATTTGACACATAATAAATTACACAACTGTCATTGTGTGGTTCTGTAACTTCTTATATTCTTTTCAAAGTGAAAAGCTTAAGCAGTCATTTCATTTTTTACGTGAAGTTCTTAAAGCAACCCACACTCAGAAATATTGGAATCTCACTTTTATGAGCTACGTATGTCAGAATTGGGGTTATCTTTTGGAGCAGAAGTCTCCACTTCATACTCAAAAGAATATAGGGCACTCCAATTAGATACACTATATGAAACTACATTCTGCCAATTTTGTTTATTCTGCTTAAAATTTCCTACCAAAAGCCAGAGAATACAACTGAGAACCTGGCTTTCTTATTTCAAATTTTGTGAGAACTTTGGAAGATAAGCTGAATAAGGTATCGAAGTTAATTTTCTTTGCTATAAATGATATCTTACTTGAAATATGTTTAGGCCTTAGGAAGAACAGACACTTTCCCTCCCCTTTGCCCTTACAAATTTCTTGACTGGCTATCATGGCTCATGGTAAGTAATCGTTTCCTGAAAAGTCCTATTTTTCTTTTCCTTTGTTCCCGTTGGCACATATTAGGGTTTAGTAAACTTGCTGTCCTGTTCTTTGGGTCAATGAATTGCAAGCAATATTTTACCAAACTAAATTCTGATTTTTTAACCTGATGACCTCTATAGGCTCTCTAGTGATACCTCAAGTAAAGCAAATGAATTTTCTTTTTGCTATGAGATTTTGTATTGGTATGAGCTATTAAAAATAGCTGTTCTATAATAACAAATTAAATACTCTTGATTTTCTTGTTTTTAGGGATTCCTTCAGGATTCACAAGTACTATTGGGTCAGAAAATCTGGGATAATGATAGTTTACTTATTGATGAAATGGCTGCATCATCGTAATTGGTTAAGCTGGAGTAGATCACAGTTTGAGGGTAAACTACATAAAATGAAGGCCACTATTTTAGATGGATACCTGATAGTACCTATCAAGATACCCTTGCTTCCTTATGGAGCTCTCCTTTTTGTAATTCATTTAATAAAGTCCTTTGATTCCTTGGTTATCAAGTGAAGATATTCTTTTTTAACTCAAAATATATTTATAAAAGTAATTTTATACATAGTGTATAGTGGATATTAGAGTTTAAAAAGAATATGTTTTTTAATGGAGAGGAATATCAATTTTTGCAGCTCCAATAAATTGTAGTAAATTGTAACAATTATTTTCTTCTGAAAGTGAACTTTTCTTGAGGACAAGATATCTTTGCATTCTTGTTAATCATAAGAGTATGTTGGTAGCTTATGTTCAGTTGTTGGATAAGTGAATGAATTAAGCCATGCCTATAGGACTGAATAACTACTAATAACATCTATCATTTCTTTTTTATAGGTATTGCCATTTAAAGATACCTTCTTAGCAAATCTATGATAAAAAATATAAGTAACGGAAGAAATCATAACTGTTATTTGTCAAGTGACAAGCATTTAATGTCAGAATGGCTCACCTAAAGCGACTAGTAAAATTACACTTTAAGAGACATTACCATAAAAAGTTCTGGAAGCTTGGTGCAGTAATTTTTTTCTTTATAATAGTTTTGGTTTTAATGCAAAGAGAAGTAAGTGTTCAGTATTCCAAAGAGGAATCAAGGATGGAAAGAAACATGAAAAGCAAAAACAAGATGTTGGATTTAATGCTAGAAGCTGTAAACAATATTAAGGATGCAATGCCAAAAATGCAAATAGGAGCACCTGTCAGGCAAAACATTGATGTTGGTGAGAGACCCTGTTTGCAAGGATATTATACAGCAGCAGAATTGAAGCCTGTTCTTGACCGTCCGCCTCAGGATTCAAATGCACCTGGTGCTTCTGGTAAAGCATTCAAGATAACCAATTTAAGTATTGAAGAACAAAAGGAAAAGGAACGTGGGGAAGCTAAACACTGCTTTAATGCTTTCGCAAGTGACAGGATTTCTTTGCACCGAGATCTTGGACCAGACACTCGACCTCCTGAGTATGTTGAAGAATATTTATTGTTTATTCTTTATCACCAGGCTTTGCAGGGGAGAAAGGAGTTAGCTAAGGAAATTGCCTGTTCTTTAGCTTCTCTAAGGCAGAAAGTCAACAAATACTGTTTATTTAACCTGTTGTATTTATTTTTTGCTTATAATGATTGAGGCTACATAACCCTATTTGTGCTTGGTGAGGCAGTGCAGACATGAAAAGTTATTAGCTTGGAAATTAGAAAACTGAATTCTAGATCTGACTGCTATCCACAAGGAAATCCTTTAGTCCTAAATACTATAGTTTTGTCGTCTATTTAGGAGGAATTATTGGATAATTTTTATGGGAAATATAGAAGGTAGAGGAATTGTTTCCATTTCTCTGTATATTTCTATATAATAGAAATACTTAAAAATATGCCAGGATTTTGGAGCTGTTGGATAATATTTTATAGATTTGTAAACCAGTTCTCAGACTTTGTGATTATTTTGACTCAAAGTCTTTGAGTACATAACTATATTTCAGAATGCACTATTTTTTGTAAGCATTCTCTTAAAGACGAATATTGTTACAATTACTATTACAAATATGATTCTGTCTCTAGAGTTTTGTTAAGTTCTTATATCTATAAACTTGTCTTCCTTTAGCTACTGAGAGGCTTTTTTTTAATCCAGTTACTTTATCTGTTTCAAGTATATAATATTTTGACCAATATTTCCCCCAGGTTCTGTTATGCTGTCTCTTTGTCATTAGTTAACCTTTTTATTTTTTTCTAGTCTGTGAGGTAAAGGCCAAATGCTGTATTTGAGCTGATATGGCTAAAATGAATTCCAGCACCATCAAGTCCTTAGTAGATTT
This sequence comes from Cheracebus regulus, assembly GCA_963574635.1. Classification (NCBI taxonomy): domain Eukaryota; kingdom Metazoa; phylum Chordata; class Mammalia; order Primates; family Pitheciidae; genus Cheracebus; species Cheracebus regulus. The sequence continues at coordinate 68,666 of CAUYQU010012531.1, read as the reverse complement.
TTTTTTTTTTAGATGGAGTAGTTTGTTGCCCAGGTTGGAGTGCAGTGGCGTGATCTCAGCTCACTGCAACCTCCACCTCCCAGGTTCAAGTGATTCTCCTGCCTCAGCCTCCTGAGTAGCTGGGATTACAGGCATCCACCACCACACCCAGCTAATTTTGTTGTATTCTTAGTAGAGACGAATTTTCACCATGTTGCCCAGGCTGGTCTTGAACTCCTGACCTCAGGTCATCCACCTGCCTCGATCTCCCAAAGTGATGGGATTACAAGTGTGAGCCACTGCACCTGGCCCTTCCTCAGTAGATTATTTATTATTATTATTTTGTGATGGAGTCTCTCTCTGTTGCCCAGCCTGAAGTGCAATAGCATGATCTCTGCTCACTGCAACTTCCACCTCCCGGGTTCAAGAGATTCTCTAGCCTTAGGCTCCGAGTAGCTGAGACTACAGGCATACGGCACCGTCTCTGGTTAATTTTTGTGTTTTTAATAGAGATGAGATTTCACCATGTTGGCCATGCTGGTCTTGAACTCCTGACCTCAGGTGATCTGCCTATCTTGGCCTCCCAAAGTGCTGGGATTACAGGTGTGAGCCACTGCACCTGGCCCCTCAGTAGATTTTTAAGAGTACAAGATAGTACAAGAAGGATACTCTGTCTCAAAACAAACAAACAAACAAAAAAAAACAGTAAAAGGTAAACTGTAAACAAACAGTGACTACATATTTTGCTTTCTGGTTAGTAGAGAATTACATTTGGCAGTGAACTGTTCAAGTTCACTATTGCACTATTCTAATCTGATTGATTTAAGTTTAAGTTGCTCATAATTTTCAATGAATGTGTAAAGAAACTGAAATATTCTAGATGTTATAACAAGGCACAGTTTAGTTCCTTTTATATATTAATAGATTATAATGCAGTATTGCACTTTACTGATTTGGGGAAAGGTTTTGACTGAAAAGTAATCTACGTTGAAAATCAATAATCATGATTTTTATTTTTTTGACATGACAATCAATGCTAGCTCAAGATGAGCTTTTCCCCCCCCAAAGATAGCATTAAGAAGCTGTAATAATTTTCAGTAATGTTAATTACTAAGTAAGCGTAAAACAACTAAGCACATTAACAACATTTTTTGGTTAGAGTTGAATATTTAATTATTTCTTACCTTGGACAGGATTTTGTACAGGTGGTAAAGATTTGTTTCTTACTTTGACTGTAACCAATATCAGCAAAGAACACGTTTTCTGAGGAACTGCTAATGTTTTCCATGCTCATTAGAAATATAGATCTAGTTTCTTCCAAAGCCAGATGATCATATGACTGATAATTTAAGCATGTTTCTATATGCCAGGTTTTTCATATGGTTTGACTGAAATTATACAGTCACTTTGGCAAGTTATTTTAATTGCACTATTTTAAATATGTAAAACAATTTTCAAAGTATGCATTTAACATGTTAATTGTTTCAAAATGAATGACGTTTTTGAAATCATATTGTGAAATTTTATTACTTGAATTAATAATATAGCATGACACTTTTACTTGATATTGGTAATTATCAGTTAAGCAAATAAATCCTAGTTTAAACTGATGAAAAATCTTACAAGATTGGTAACATTTTATTAGTGTAAATTTTTGTGAAATTTTATACTTTAAATCTTCAAAACTGTTTTATAATTCTTGATTAATAAATACTATATTAACTCCATAGCAAGTAAAGCTAGGAAAAAATCTTAAACCTGGAATTTCACTTTCTCCTCAAAATGCTTATAAGATAACAAATCTTAAGTTTCCTCTTTTTTTTCTTTAAGAAAAAAACAGTATGGAATTTTTCATAATTTTTATTTCTAGTTGATGTTATAAACCTTTATGAGTTCAAAATATAAGCTTATATTTAGTCATTCATTTCTGTATAATTGTAGTTCAAGTGTGTATATGAATAGTTTGTGATTGAGCTTTTTTAAAATTGGTAGTTTATCCAAAAATAGAATAAATAATTTGCTTTTGTTTGTGAATGATGAAGAAAGTGCTTATTTTTTTTCTGCTCATGCAGCTGTGTCATGCTTTGAACTCATGAAGAAACTGAAGAGTAATGCCACTTGCACTCAGAACACATCCTCTCCTTTTTCTACTCTGTTGTTGACATCTTCTCTTGATATTTTACTCCAGTCAAACTCCTTTTTTTTTTTTAATCACTGCAAATATTCCATTTTAAAGACTTGCTCTTAGAAAAGGGTCTCAGAGACATTCCTATTGAGGTATGACCATGAAAATAATTAATGGGATCATTTGTGGATCTTTTTAAGGGTGATTTTCTCAGGCTTCTAATATCACACTAGAGGCTACAGTTTCCCTATTGGTCCTGGCAGAGCAACTGAAGTGTGTTGGACTCTTATCTCCATGAGTAAATGATTTACTTCCTTACCTTTGTGTTTACGCAGCACTGTTTAATTGTTCACACACTGTATTTACTGTGCCTTTTGACTGTATGGAAGGATTTCATAGTCTGTGGTCCAAAATTGTACAGCCATTTATGATTTTTAAGTGGCCTTAAAGATATAGTTGCTTTATTTGCTTATTTTTCCCATAAACTACACACAGTTTTATTCTATGTCCCAGTGACTTGAAGCCCTCTCCTATGTGTTCTTTCATTTAATCTTCACCTCAATTCAGCAGGTTTGGAACTGTGATTATCTCTACATTTCTAGCCTCAAAGCCTGGAGACTATACAGACTTACCTGCACCCTAGTGGCTTAATATGAAGATTTTTTTCATTGAGGAAAGACATTACTATAAAAAATGAATTTGAGATCAATTTAACTATTTTAGCTAATAGTACCACTAATTAGTCAACGGTACTTAGGGTCTCTCTCCCTGTGCTCAATCAATGTTTCAGATGGTGATAGCAGCACAGGAATTTTAACATAGATTTAGGTCTTTATTTAGATCTTTATTTCTATGTATGTTTTTTAAAAGGATTTTTAAAATGCTGGTCTTATTAAATAGTAGATCAAATGCTTGGAGCAAAATCTTTAATATAACACATGGCAAATGGCAGTACTTAAGTATTTGCTGAATGATGAACATCATAAAAACTTAGGTTTAGGCTGGACATAATGGCTAACACCTATAATCACAATATTATGGATGGCTGAGGCAGGAAGATTGCTTGAGGCCGGGAGTTCAAGTCCAGCCTGGACAACATCACAAGGCTGTCTGTATTTTAAATAATAATCATAAGAAGAAGAACATAGGTTTTATAGTAAAGCTGTTTTTTTCCTTTTAGTTATGTATACAGATCAAGTAAATTGATTCAATAAACCTAGGAAAATATTTAAGAAACCTATATTACATACTTAGGAAAGTATCTAATTAAAGATAGTCTCTATAAAAATTTTTCAGTAAAGTGGAACAAGTTTTAAAGTTGCAAATATGAAAAATGCAAGATTTCTGCATGAAAGAAGAAAAACTTGGTTTTTATTTGAGCAATTATAAGGATTTGTCTTTGTCGTTGTTGTTGTTTTGAGACAGAGCCTCACTCTGTCGCCCAGCCTGGAGTGCAGTGGTGTGATCTCTGCTCACTGCAACCTCCACCTCCCTGGTTCAAGCAATTCCCTTGCCTCAGACTCCCAAATACCTGGGATTCCAGGCACGTACCACTTTGCCTGGCTTTTTTTTTTTTTTTTTTTTAATTTTTAGTAGAGATGGGGTTTCTCCGTGTTGGCCAGGCTGGTCTCAAACTCCTGACCTCAGGCAATCTGCCCACCTTGGCCTCCCAAAATGGTGGGACTATAGGCCTGAGCCACCACACCTGGCCTGGATTTGTCATTTTTACATGCTGTCTGTTGCAGGTTATTTTCATTATTTAAAATGTTATTTGTATCTAAAATTATATTGTTGAGAAAGCTTATAATAACATGTTATAATTCTTGCTATGTTGTAATCCCTCTGGGTGGACGTCATCTCTGAGTGAGTCTGTTGCTTATAAAAAATTTATTTTGATCTATTTACATTTTATATGGCACTAAGATTATCTCACATAGAAAAAGCTATCATTTTTCAGTGATAAAGATTAAATAATGATAATGTTAGCAATGGTATAACTGTGAAATAAAATAATAAAATTTGTAATTGTTTTCTACTTCTTTGACTTCTAGATGTATTGAACAAAAATTTAAGCGCTGCCCTCCCCTGCCCACCACCAGTGTCATAATAGTTTTTCATAATGAAGCATGGTCCACATTGCTTAGAACTGTCCACAGTGTGCTCTATTCTTCACCTGCAGTACTGCTGAAGGAAATCATTTTGGTGGATGATGCTAGTGTCGATGGTAAGAAAGCACACGCAAATTAGATTGTTTCCCAAATAAATCCATATGGTGGTATCTAAAGTCTGCTTGGTATATGGTGCTCTCTGTATGCTATCTCAGAGCTTGAATAATAAAAGTTTGAATAGTAAGTATGCTGAATGAAATTAGAATCCAAGGATGGACATATTCAAATATTTTCAAATGCAGAAATGTGTGAAACGTAATGATTCGTAACTCTGTAGTCCTCAATGTGAGACTGTTGTTGTAAGGCACAGTGGTTAAGAGCAGACTTGAGCCTTGGAGTCAGGCTGCCTTGATTTGAATCTCAGCTCTTTTCATAACCAACTATATAACTTGGGCAAGTTACTTAACCTCTCTGCCGTGATTTTTTTTTATCAATAAAACTGGGAATAATACCATGTTAAATCAAATATATTATGTATCATTAATTTATAAATCACTAGGAGAAAACCCACAGCTAATTAAGCTTAACATGCCATTGACTGTAAGAAGTATCTAATGGTGTAGCTTAAAATTGAGGAAATGCAGCACTAGCACATAACTTCTAGAGTTATTTTAAAGACAAAATGGGTTAATATAATATTTCAATAAATAATATAAATGAATAGTTAAAAATCACCAAAGAGTCACCATGTTCTATTTTATTGGGTGTTCTTGAATATTCCAAGATAATATTTATAATGTTACCCAAATTCTTTAGTGCATTTCCATTTAAAATTGGAAGTCAAATACTAAATTACACATTTTAAATTGGAATCACAAGGCTAATTTAACAAATACTGTAACTTGCTAAATTTTGAAACATCATAAGTATTTTAAACATTACATCAGATACAGATTATTTCAATGATTACAAAATTTATTCCATAATAAATCCAAGTTTGGAGTCAGAGGTCTCATTTTATCCTTTCAGCAATCGCCTGTGATGGTAAGTCCTATTATCTTAAGAAACTGAGGTACAGAAAAGGTAAAATACCTTGCCCAAGGTCACACAGCTAAACGTAATTATGCCATGAAGTAAAATCAAGGCATATGATTTCATGTAGCTTTTTGTTCTTAACCTTCCAAATAAAGGGTGTGCATAGGAGCTAAATTTAGGGTGCAGATATGAATTTACAGGAAGTTCGTATGTTGTGAGTAAGTAAATTTTTTTTTTTAACAAATTCCAACAGTGAGAGGGTATATTGAAGAAATCTGTTGTAACTCCATTTAAAATAATTCTAATCAAGGATGTGGAAATTTGTACAAGTCTCTTAAAACAGAAAATATTTATGATTGTATTTTTTAAGACGAATTACAATTCTGCTTGTCTTTCTGAGTGTTATTGAGGTAGTTAGAAGGTGTTAAACAGTTAATCTGGTAATTATTTTGAACTAGTTAGGAAGTGTTAAAAATTTAATCTATTACTCTGAGACAACAGTGTTTAGATAGATTTATTTTCCCACCAAGTTTGTTCCTGGACTTAACCTCTCTTACGAATGTTTAAGTTTTAAATAAGCAGCTCTCTTATCTGAACCACTGGAGAATTGGGAAAAAAGCATATACTATCACAGATAATATCATATGCATTCACTTCTAAAATCTGGCAGAAAGAGACTTTTACCCCAGGACATTTATTGATTTTCTTAATAGTCCCAAATGTTTTTGAGGCTATGTTTTGGGCCCAAGAAGGCTGCTTGAGGAACTGAACTTGACGAATTTTAGACTCAATAAGAAATCAAAAATTTAATTGTGAAAAGCAGGCTTAAGAAATTCTTTAAGAATATGAACAGCTGGGTGCAGTGGCTTACCCTGTAATCCCAGCATTTTGGGAGGCTGAGGCCTGCAAATAGCTTGAGTTCAGGAGTTGCAGACCAGCCTGGGCAACATGATGAAACCCTGTCTCTTAACAAAGAAAAAAAAAAATTAGCTGGACATGTTGGCACACGCCTGTTAGCCCAGCTACCTGGAAAGCTGAGGAGAATCGCTTGTGGCCCAGAGGTGGAGTTTGAAGTGAGCTGTGCCACTGTACTCCAGCCTGGGCAACAGAGCAAGACGTTGTCTTAAACCGAACAAGAAACAACACTTGATTGATATTTGTTAATAACTTTTTAAAAAAACCTGTGATCTCAATTTTTGCTTCTTACAAACCTCATCCAGTTTGGGATATTGAATATCTTAAAGTATATACCCAATACTAAAATCTTTCAGGAGACTCCAAAGCTTTCACAAATTTTTCTGCTGACTCTGTATAGGAATAGTACCAAACTGCTATAGCCCTGGACTTTCTGACTTGTCTCAACATTTTCGTCTTAAATTATTTTGATCCTTGCTTAACTATCAGAGATATTTTGATATTTGACATTTTTATTTAAGATTTCCAGATTTAAATATCAATTTCAAAGCACTGAATGTCTTTTTGACCAAATTCCATTTCTTTCAATCTTGTGGTCAGTCTTCTCAGACCTCTAAATGAGTCTTCTTAATGACTAGCGTTCCATCCATTTCAAGTTTCTCACTTCCCTCCAAACACATTATATTTGTTGATAAGAAGTGTACAGAATCAGTATGTGTTACAGTAGTGATAATTTGCATAGATAGCCTTTTTCTCCAGTAAGGAATAAAGATAAAATTTTCATCTTACTGGAAGGACACATGCAACTGTTAAAGATTATGAATTTGGAAGGATCATTGCTCTGTGGTTTCATTAGCTTTCATATGCTATATATGAAATAAATTCAGAAAGAGTTAATCTTGCTTTTTTTTCTTTACAGAGTACTTACATGATAAACTAGATGAATATGTAAAACAATTTTCTATAGTAAAAATAGTCAGACAAAGAGAAAGAAAAGGTCTGATCACTGCTCGGTTGCTAGGAGCATCAGTCGCAACAGCTGAAACGCTCACATTTTTAGATGCTCACTGTAAGTATATATGTATGGTTGTAACATTTTCCCTCCCTCTCCTAATTTAAAAGGTAGGGAAGGCTTTTCTTTTCTAAATGCCTAATTGCATTTTCTTTCACAGCATTTTCAACTGGTGATTATAGCAATGACAGCTCAAGCAGATAGCAGCTCTGCAGAGAAAATTCCTTTCACTTACACAGATTTCTTACCTCCTTTGTGCTTAAGTTTTCTCAACTTTAATATTCTCCAGTTTACTCGCTGTTCCAGCCAGTTACCCTTGCCTCATTTTTTTCCCCTTGATTCCTACACTTTAAAGTGAGTGAAAGCTTATTTAATATTTAAATATGACTGGGCATGGTGGCTCATGCCTGTAATCCCAGCTCTTTGGGAGGTCAAGGTGGGTGAATCACTTGATGTCAGGAGTTCAAGACCAGCCTGGCCAACATGGTGAAAACCCATCTCTACTAAAAATACAAAAATTAGCCGGGCATGGTGGCATATGCCTATAATTCCAGCTACTAAAGAGACTGAGTCATGGGAATCACTTGAACCCAGGAGGCAGAGGTTGCAGTGAGCCAAGATTGTGCCACTACACTCTAGCCTGGGCAACAGAGTGACACTCCATTTCAAAATGAATGAATGAATGAATGTAAACCACCCTATCATTAAACTTTGTCCTAGTCTTGCTGCTTTTAATTTTTATATTTTAGTTTTTGTGTTTTTTCAAAAAAATTTGCAGACTCCTTGGCATAAAAAGGAGTCTGCAAATTTTCAAAAAAACCCACAAAACCAAAATATCTTTATAGTTTTTATGCCAAGTTAGGGGTGTCTCATCCCAACTTCTTTGGTATCTCTTCTATAAACATTGTCAATTTTTGTTTGACTTTGTTGCTGTTGGTTTTTCTTCGTACTTTAATTTTTTTCTGAGTCAAAGTTTTTAAAGCATTTAGAAAGCATTTTCAGAGTCAATGTGTCATATGCATGCTAGTTATTACTAAAATGTCATTTAGTCCCTTGAGCTTTGAGTTTAGTGGGCGATACTCTGTGTGAGTGTCTAGCTTTGAATTGGCCAGTGCTTAGGTTATGTTTCACCCAATAACTGGTTTTGAGCACACACCAATTATTACAGAAAGGCTTTTGGATGTGCTTGAGTTGCTTAGAGCCATCACATTCAGTTCTCTCTCAACACCAGACATTTCGAAAATGAAGAGAAGACTAAAGGTAATCCTAGAGAGGTGTTTTAAAAAGAAAAATACCATCCTCTGGTATTTCTTCTCCTTGTCCAAAATTAGAATAAGATCGCACTGGACATTCTTCCACACTGGGTGAATGTGTCTGTTGGTCCTTCTGGACCATGACTTGTAAATTTTGCTTTGTGGGGATCCCAGAATGGGACTGCACATGAATTGTCTGAACTTACTGTGTGTAATGTAAAACAGCCTGGCCTGTGACCAGGACCCAGACCTGTAATGGTATGGAACTCCTTGGCCCACCCTTTATAGTAGGTCTGGGGCAGCTTTGAATGGTCCTTCTTCTCCATTTGCTAAAATCAGAATTTATACTGACTACTTATTTTCTCCTAAGACTCAGTCAGATAAATGAAGACTTCAGTTACTGCACCTTACTCAGGGAGATTCATGTTTAAATAAATCAGAACACGTTTAGGGCCAGGTGACATGGAACAGCAAAAAGCTGCCTTTGATTCATAGGCCATTTCAACTCGTCATTTAAACTTTAAATACACCAGTGTTATTTTGCATCTTTTGTAGAAGAAAGAAGGTCATCATCTGTAGGGGAGTTTTTCTAACTGTACTGAATCTTGTTTCAACTTTTTCATCCTACCTTTATTGCATATCAAGAAACCTTTAAGAAATCTCTCCTTCTGGAGATCTATTGTACAATGTGGTGACTATAATTAATAATAATGTATTGTCTACTCAAAAATTGCTAAGAGTAGATCTTAGATGTTCTTACCACCTACTTCATAAGCCAATAGGGTGATGGATATGTTAATTAGTTTGATTGTAATAATCATTTTACAATGTATACATATATAAACACTATGCTACATACTGTAAATATATAGAATTTTTATTGTCTGTTATATTTCAATAAATCTGAGGAAGAAAGGAATCTCCATTATATACATGTTCAAAACACAAATGACTCTGTTATTTTCATTTCTCTGCAAACCTTCACCTAAACAACTAAAGAAAACACATTCAGTGTTTGTGTTGAATTAATTAAAATTCTGTTCCCTCCAGGTGAGTGTTTCTATGGTTGGTTAGAACCGTTGTTGGCCAGAATAGCTGAGAACTACACTGCTGTCGTGAGTCCAGATATTGCATCCATAGATCTGAATACGTTTGAATTCAACAAACCTTCTCCTTATGGAAGTCACCATAACCGTGGAAATTTTGATTGGAGTCTTTCATTTGGCTGGGAATCACTTCCTGATCACGAGAAGCAAAGGAGGAAAGATGAAACCTACCCAATTAAGTAAGACGATTGCTTACATTGAATATGTACGCACTCTGCTTTATAACAATTGCCCCTGAGGTAATTGATAAAGAACACACACATTTTCTATAAAGAGAATCTAAAAGCCATTCATTTATGTACTTACTTACACATGATGTTGCTTAGTAAGAGGTAGCAGTAAGTGAACTCTTAGGTCTTCCTCCTCAATCATTACTTAAGAATCTTGAAGCATGGTTAGGAGAAGACATTTAATTTTGCCCCGATGGGAGAGAACATGAAGTACTCCTCACCACTCCAAAAATTTTGACTTTGAAGCTAGCATTTCTAGTTTTTATTAATCTATATAAAAACTTTGAAAATGTGATGTGACTTTAATTTTTGAATTTGATTCAGTTCTTAAAATATGCTGTTTTATCTTGTTTAGTTTTTATAACAAAATTTGACAATGGATTATTTTTCAGAACACCTACTTTTGCAGGAGGACTTTTTTCCATATCAAAAGAATATTTTGAGTATATTGGAAGTTATGATGAAGAAATGGAAATCTGGGGAGGTGAAAATATAGAAATGTCTTTCAGAGTAAGTTTATGGAAATTAAATATAGCAGATATATTAAACAATAAAATATATTGTGTTCTAATTGGCTGGTACAGATGATTACAGATGTGTGCACTCTACCTTTTGTGATTTCTAAAACTTAATTGCTAGAAATTTTGGAATAAGAATATTTTCTTTTACTATGTAACTTAATATATGTATTCATTGTTGCCAATGTAACAAGAGGAATCACTTAAACTCCTGTGTCCAAGCAGTAACACCAATTAATGCACTTGTAACTACTGAATTCCAGCCAAGATAAATATAATTAAATCTAGTGCTTCAGGAAATGAGTTGATTATCAAGGGAGTTAGAATGGAAAAACATTTATGTATAATTTTAAAGGACATTGGACTTAACTGTTTGGATTGAATGAGCTGGATTTTTTTCTATATATAAATTAATATATAAAAAAAGGCTTTGGATAGGCTCCATATGTACCTTATTTGATTTCATGTTTCATTTTCTGCAGTAACTATACCATTCATTTTTCATCTCTTAGGCTGGAATGTATTGGAAAAAGAACTGAACTAGGTAGAAGTTAGAAGATTTAAGCTTTGGCTCTGGCTTGCTCCATCACATACTGGCAGTGATGATCTTAGCCAAGTTTGAACTGCTTATGGCAGGGGTCTTGTTTATTTATTTCAGTATTTCCAACCCCTAGCACATGTTGGGTCACAAGCACAGTTTGTTGAGTTGAACTGAGTCTTCTCATTTGTTCAAGAAAGAAAGTAAAGAGAATGTGATCACTTGCTCTACTACTAGCACGTACTATTAAATATGAGTTATTTTCAGATTCTTTGCTTGGTGACTATGGCAGAGTCAATTATTAAGATATTTAAGTGAAAAGCCGTTGATTTAATGATTTGCCATTTCACTTAGAATTAATACATATAAGGGTGTTTTTTTTTTAAAACATTTTCTCTATAGGCATGAATTTTTAAATAATCATCCACTACTTCACAAGTTCAATAGAACGGTCGTTGGTAATAATGGCTATCCAGAATTGTTTTTCTTGGTTACAAAACTGAAAATATAAGAGATAATAGGGTCTGAGTCCACTTAAACCTAAGCTTAGAAGAGAAACTAGTTTAAGTGAAGGGACTATGTAAGTAGTTCAGACAGAAGTCAAATGCATAAGAGCCTTTAGTTTTCTGTGTATATTAGAGAACTTATATAATTACTTGCAAAAAACAACCCTGGAGTTAATTTTTATGAAAAATCTGAATTCATCATTTTGTTAACTTGCTGAAAATGCACTTCTTTTATCTTTGGTGTCTATGCCATTTAATAAAAATCATTCCTTATATTTAAGAACTTAAGTTGAAATGGCAGGGGACAGAGACTATTTGTAATATTGTAATCTCTTCTCTATTTTTGTTTTTAGTATCTTAAAGGTGAACTTAAAAGCAACACTGATTTTTCTAAAATACTGTAAATTTAAACAAATATCATTAATTATCAGGTATGGCAATGTGGTGGGCAGTTGGAGATTATGCCTTGCTCTGTTGTTGGACATGTTTTTCGCAGCAAAAGCCCTCATAGCTTTCCAAAAGGCACTCAGGTGATTGCTAGAAACCAAGTCCGCCTTGCAGAAGTCTGGATGGATGAATACAAGGAAATATTTTATAGGAGAAATACAGATGCAGCAAAAATTGTTAAACAAGTAAGTTAAAGCTAAGTAGTTAAAATGCAATAAAAATCTGTAACAAGTTCACATGTCATTTTGCTTTGATTCATCTCCAGCACAAAACATCAAAATAAATTGAAAGTAGATTTGTAATTTTAATTCTTAATGTATGTAACTTATGAATGCCAATTTCCTTTTTTTTTTTTAAGAAAAAAACTAAACTGCTTTTGACAAATCAGGAATTCTACTTGATGTTTTTAATATGAAAGATACTTTATTTTTGTTGCCGCCCTGGTTCAATATTTTACTCAAATAACATTAAGTAGAACTGTTTTTTTCTTTATTGGTTTTAGGAGATATAACACCTAAATAAAGGTTCTAAGTGACTTTTTGCACTGGAGATAGAGACAATGTCTTAAGCAGCATGAGAATGAATCAGGAGTGTCAAGGCTTTTTTTTCTTCAAGTTCTAGTTTCACTACTTACTGGAGATGTTACTTTGGCAAAGCCTTTGAGAATGTGAAATAGGGAAGACACTTCACCGAGTGGCTGCAGGGTGGCTGGACATGGAGTGGATGTTAACATGTTTCTTTTCTGTTCTTCCCTGTTTTTAAGAGATGAAATACACTTTCTGCCTCTCTCCCAGAGTAGCTGTGAAATAAGAAAGTGATAAGTGCTAACAAATACATGGTACTCTTGTTATTAACCTGCCATAAATAGATTATGCTCTGTAGGACCATGAAACCTAACACATTGAAGTGAGTTCCAATAGTCTTAATAATATTAGATGAGGTAAATTAACTAGAGAGTTTAAGACCATGCTTCAGTGAATAGTACTCATCTCTTTGTAGGAAATAGTGCTAATTTGCAGGGTGGGCGGAAGGTGGAGTATTTACTGGGAGTCAAGGATATCAATATTTTGGCTGTTGTGGTAAAGAAAGATGTGGTTACCTCTTTCCCCTTTTCTTTAGTCTCCAGTGTCTCTCTGTTAGGATGCAAATTCAGAGCACTACTGTGTTAGATGGCAATTTTTTTACCCAAGGCCGTGAAGAAAAATTGGGCAGATTGTGTACTGCACAATAGTGTTTGGCTAAGCAGGCAAGTGGGCACTACATGAAGCTTATGCTCTGCTTGTCCCCCACAAAGGTGCACATGAGTCAGCCAGTACCTGTTTGTTACCACAGGGTAAATAATAATACTAAGCTAAACAGAATTCCTAAAGACTCATGCTTTTTGCTAAAACACCTAAGTTTAAGACATTGATGTTGGCATAAGAAAATCTTTTCTTTACTTGAACTGATAAGATTGAGTATTTACTTTTGCATACATTTATGTATTACCTGTACTTTTTCTCTAATATTTTGTCTGTATGTCAAATACCTTAAAGTTTAATAATTTTTTAAAAATTATTTTCTTAGTTCCTTAAAGGAAAATAAAATTCATTTAATTTGAAAATTGCCTTTTTCTACTAAAGGTTCAGTTGGGGATATTGTTAAGAACAAGCAACACCCTTGGACTAGAAAAATTACTCCCAATGGGTTGTTTCTTGCTGGTGGTTTTCTGTGACCTTGACAGAGAAGAGATAGAAGTTTGCTGTATATTGGCACTGTTTCTCTGTACCTGCTTTCTCACACCTCACTTGGCAGATCACTTTTAGGTAGAAAGTTGGGACCAATTTTAGAGGCACCTACTACCATTCCTTTGCCCACAGAATTTCACTAGAAATCTTTGTCTTGTAGGGGATGTTTGTCGCACAAATGAAGAAGAAAATAGCATCATTTTAGTATTTTAATCAACACTGAAGCGGTTTTGACTCTCTTTAAAGCCAGAAATGAACAGGCAGGCATACTTTTTACTTGAATAAATGATGACGCCACTGAATTGCCTCTTGAATTTCTGGCATGGATTTTTAAATATACCAAAATAGAAATACATATAGTAGCATTGTAATTACTTTATCAGTGTTGTTTTAATTAAGCATTCCCTTCATTTCTCATCTTTCTACAGAAAGCATTTGGTGATCTTTCAAAAAGATTTGAAATAAAACACCGCCTTCAGTGTAAAAATTTTACATGGTATCTGAACAATATTTATCCTGAGGTGTATGTGCCAGACCTTAATCCTGTTATATCTGGATATGTGAGTATTTTCCTGTTCTTTTTTCACTTAATATACTCCTTGCCGCCAACCTTTATGTGGTTCCAGGAAAATTGCTGAAATACTTTCTGGTTTATTGCTTTTGAGATTTTTACATTATAATCAGTAACATTACTTTCTAAATTATTTTACAAATATATAGACCCCATAGATTTAAAAACTTTTCATGACTTAAAAATTTTCCTTTAGATTAAAAGCATTGGTCATCCTCTATGTCTGGATGTTGGAGAAAACAATCAAGGAGGCAAACCGTTAATTATGTATACATGTCACGGACTTGGGGGAAACCAGGTGAGCACTGCATAAAAATCCTTCACTTGTAAAGCATTTACAAGCATAGGTAAGATGTTGCCTATTTTTCAGAAGTCCCAAAGCAGCTTTATACTTGGGTAAGCTGGTGTGTGCAATGTTTTTAGACTGAGTTTGGCAATTGATATTGGTAAGTATTTTATTTTGGTTTTTACTCTGACTCTGAAAACATTTTGAAGTAGCTTACCCATTTCAAAAAAAAAGGAGGCCGGGTGTAGTGGCGCACACCTGTAATCCCAGCACTTTGGGAGGCCAATGTAGGTGGATCACTTAAGGCCAGGTGTTCAAAACCAGCCTGGCCAATATGGTGAAACATCATCTCTACGAAAAATACAAAAATTAGCCGAGCATGGTGGTGCATGCCTTTGTTCCCAGCTACTTGGAAGTCTGAGGCTGGAGAATTGCTTGAACCCGGGATGCGGAGGTTGCAGTGAGCCGAGATCATGCCACTGCACTCCAGCCTGGACAACAGAATGAGACTGTCTCAAAAACAAACAAATAAAAAAATAATAATAAAGGAAAATGGGAAAATAATAGAATAGAATAATGCTATTTGAAATTTTTTAAAAAGAAACTTCTGTATAGATCTTTGATGCTTTGACTTTTGCATGACTATTGGTGTGGTGAGTTTGCAGGTTTACACATAAAGGCCATATATAACTGGATTTAATCACAAATTACATCAAGTGTTAATAACAAAATAGGCATTGTAAATTAACTTTGTGGGCCACAATATTATTTCAATATGTTCCTTCTTCTCTCTCAGAAGAGGATTCTCCTTGATTAGTGACATTTCTGCTTGTTACTTCCTTTTGACTATTTTATTGATCAGATTCAAATATCAAATATTACTATTTACTTGGCTGTGGGTTGAGAATATGTTAAATACAAACTTTCTGTTTTCTTAAGCTTCCTTTTCTTGCCTTTTGTAAATTAACTCCTGGAAAGATTAGACTGTATTTCTCTCATTTGTTCATTCAACAAATTCACTGAGTGATCTCTATATGCTGGATAGTATGACTGGTTCAAACTATTTAGATTCTAACTCCTTTAGGAAATCTGTAATTGAGCATTTCCTGAGGATAATGCATTCAGAGTGTCCTGGGGTTATAGAAAAGCTATCTGAAAGAGACTGGGTGCTCACCTGTTTTCCTGAGAAAGATGACATTTGAAAGCATTTTTTAAAAAAGTAGGTAGGAGCTAGTGAGGTGGCTGCTGGGAATGGGAACAGAATAAGAAGACTGTGAAGGAAATCAAACTGAGGAGAAGAGCCTGGAGTATCTCTTCTGGGCATTGCAAGTATTTTGGTATAGAGTCCTAGATGTGTGTGGAGGATTTTTGCAATAATTAATACCCATGATCCTATTTTAATGGGACAAAACTTTGAGATGTCAGTTTTAGGAAAAAAGGTCCAGTTTATCTCCTGGTCTATCCTCTTCTGTATTTCTTCCTACCCATTAGATTCAGCTTAATCTAGTTCTAATCCTTATTTAACTAAATCAATCAATCTACTAAGGGCAGATAATACAGATGTCCAGAAGCCAGAGCTGGTGAACTGGATCTGTTGCTGGATAATTAAGGTATAATTCTGAAACAGGATGGAGATATATATGGACACATATGGATATACATACATCTATACCTATATCTATATACATACGTATCTATACATATATGTCTTTGTGCATAAATCTATATGCATCTGTTTAAAAAATTTTCTTTCCCTCAATATATTAGAAGAAAAATAGTTATATAGATAATTGCATTCCTTGGAAATAACACTGATTTAGGCTTGTAAAAAGATTTTGAGCAAAGGTAAATATTTCTACAATTGTAAAAATCTTATTACTAAATGTAAATCCTTATAAATTTATCTTAGGCTTCTTCTAGCATTACATTTATTTTATCTTAAAAGCTGAAGATATATTGTACATATTGTTTTTTTTTCATTTTTCTGTTATCATTGTCATAAAGATAATAACAGCTTTATTATAGCTCTGTATCAAAAGTATGTTTATATTTTAGATAGAATATAGCCACCTTTTAGAAATTGGGGGATGGGAAAAAATTCACATATTCTTTCAACTGACTGTCACCATAGTGAAAAGATAAAGCGCCTGATCTTGTGGAGCTTATGTTCCACAGGAACAAAGAAAAAAAGTTTAGAAAAATATAGCAGGTAGTGTGTTTGGGGTGGGGTGGTTATTTTAAGAGGTGAGGGAAGACCTTTTTGGAAAAGTAAACTTAGAGTGGAGGCCTGAATATATTGAGACAGTGTTCCAGGAGAAGATGCTCATCTTGGAAGGATTTCCAGAGGCAGATACATGGAGAAAGCAAAAAAACAGTGTGCCTAGAGCAGAGTGGTCTAGCAAAGAGGGGTAGGAAAGGAGGTCAGGAGCATTGATAAGGGACTTTATTATGTAGGGCTTAATAGGTCACATTAAGAAACTTGGACTTGGCCAGGCGCGGTGGCTCAAGCCTGTAATCCCAGCACTTTAGGAGGCCGAGGCAGGTGGATCATGAGGTCAAGAGATCGAGACCATCCTGGCCAACATGGTGAAACCCCATCTCTACTAAAAGTACAAGAAATAAAAATAAAAAATAAGCTGGGCGTGGTTGCGTGCACCGGTAGTCCCAGCTACCTGGGAGGCTGAGGCAGGAGAATTGCTTGAACCCAGGAGGCGGAGGTTGCAGTGAGCCGAGATCGTGCCACTGCACTCCATTCTGGCGCCTGGCTAAAGAGCAAGACTCTGTCTCAAAAAAAAAAAAAAAAAAAAAAAAAAAGAAACTTGGACTTAATTCTGAGTTTGACAGAAAGGACTGAAGAGTTTTGAGGAGGAGAATAAATATTGTCTGGTATATATATTAAACAGATAACTTTGGCTTTTGTTACCCTAACACAGCTATTTATTTCATTTTGGTTTATTTCCTTGACATTTCATTTTTTAATCAAGCATTGCACTGAAACTGTTTTTCAGATTTTATTTCCCTGAGCACTAAAATTTTGATATACCATGTAACTTGTTCATTTTTTGATGTTCCTTTCTACTTTTGATCAGTAATGTTTTATAGCATAAAACTTCATTGTGACAGTATTTGTATATGCCAAGTAAAAATAAATATTTTGGTTATGTGACTAAATTGGCCAATATTACTAGAGCAATGCAGTTTGAGTCATTATAACTTGATTATACTTACTGCTTTGCCTCATCCGCTTTCTCTACTGGTTCTAAGTGATGGATCTCTCCAACATTCTCAGCTATCCAATTATGTCATCTTTTTTGTTACCACAGTACTTTTAATATCTTCCAATTTTTATAATTTCCATTTTCATGACTTTTTAATAATAGATAAAATATTCGACAGCCTTTGTTACCATCTTTGAGATCTTAAGGTTTATCTTTCTTAGCCAAGTATAGATAGAATGCTATTTTTATCATCTAAATCCATTTTCTTCCAGTGTTTCCATCTGAAGAACTACTAGTTATAAAAATGACTGTTGTTTTGCTGGTAGGAGGAGATAAATTAAGCATGAGACCAAGAGTAGGAAAACTCAAGATATGTGGCTCTGTGAATTCAGTGAATGCTTGTAGAGTGCCTGCTCTAATATACTAATATACATAAAGGGTTTAACACAGTGCCTGCCTAGCATGTAATAAAGGACTTAACAAATATTGGTGCTCCTACTAATTATTTCATTATTGAAAATCAATTATGTTAACTTATTTTATCTTTAGAATGTCAACATTATGAAATATTGGATTTGTAATGGGTGTTATGACTCGATAAATTGCCTGACTTCAGTCTATGGGGAAGCCAGCTCTACACACACAATTCTAATAGAGTGCTAGAAAAGTTATCTCTGATGTACTGTGGGAACCTTGAAAAGGCTGTAATTATTTTGCAGCTGGGAAAATTCAGAAACAGCCAAAGAAGGAAGGTAATATTTGAATTGGCTCTTGAAGGATTTAAAAGGAGTTAGGCAGAAAAGGGTCAAAAGGATCTTCCAGGCAGAGGACAGACTGTAATGCAAAGTCCGAGAGTTATAGATATATATGTTCTGATTGGTAGAATTGTGTGAAAGAAGCATCATATATAACTGAGGCAATGGTTAATGCAAGATCAAAAATGAAAGATTTCATGTACCAATTAAGGAGTGGACTTTATCTTAGCAACAGTAGTGATTCACTTAAGCGAGGGCAGTCGGGGATCAAACCAATGCTATAAAATACTGTCTGGCAGCAGATTGGATTGCTGGATGATAGGAACAGAAATTGGTGGTAGCTGTAGGTGTTTCAGTAAAAATTTTGAGAGTCAGAGTAACAGAAGTGAGTACATAGAAGTAAAAATGCATAGGATGTTAACATCTGAGAGGAATAGTACAGCTAAGGGATGAATTACTTGAATATGTGGAGAAAGAGAAGCATCAATATTAACAATAGCTAAAATGTATGAGAACTCTTCATGTGCCAGTCATTGTTCTAAGTATATTACACATATTAATCTACTTATCTTCTTAACCCTATGGGTTAGGAGCTATTAAATGACCCATCTTAAAATGAGAAAACAGGCATGGTGAACAACCCGAAGTCCTTAGTTTAGTGAAAACACCTTTAATTAAGATGAAGAAGAGAGATGGAACACTTGTGGTAGAGTCAATTAATGTACTTATTAGAACTCTTTGTTCCATTTTCTGAGGAATGTCTGGGGTAGCCTCCCCAGACTTGATAACTTCCAAATTCTGGTATGGGGAGGAAGAGAATACCTTCTTAATGAATTAACCAACTGTTGATGAAGGAAGGCTATTGTATCATCTGTCATAAAAACTCAGCTTATGTTTCTGGTAACTATTTTTATTGTATTATTTTGTTGAAATAAAATGGACTTCATTATTTAACAAGTTACTGATGTATTTACTTATTTTATAACTGAGCACATGGGGTGCTTTTGTCAATAACAGTGTTCTTCCATCCATAGTACTTTGAATACTCTGCTCAACATGAAATTCGGCACAACATCCAGAAGGAATTGTGTCTTCATGCTGCTCAAGGTCTTGTTCAGCTGAAGGCATGTACCTACAAAGGTCACAAGACAGTTGTCACTGGAGAGCAGATATGGGAGATCCAGAAGGTACCTCAGTGCAATTACCACCTCTTTAACTATTTTTCTTAGCTCTAATTGCTTGTCTGGGAAAATGAGTGGAACATGGTACATTAATATTATCTATTAGAATTTTTCTCCCTTTATTAACTTTATTATTATGTGTTTCTACCCATGTGATAAGAGAATATATCTATGAATTAAGAAGCAAATAATTAAGTTGCTTGGTTGAAGCATGGTATATGCAGATCAGTACTTATGCGAATTATTAATATTAGTTGCTCATTTTTTTCTATTTAGGGTTTCTTATAATGCTTTTTTGCAATAGCCATATTTTTTTTTCTGGCAGAGAGAAGAAAAAAATCATTATATCTTCTCATTTGAATAGATTAATTTTTTTTCTATCCTCTTTAGCACTTTTTCATGAACCTAGAATTGAGAAAAGACATAACTGGTCTCTTCTGTTTTTAAACATGTTTTAAGGCTTAGCTGTATCATGGTAATTCCTACCTGAATGTTTTTTTGTACAAAACTAGAAAACCTTAACACTGGCTTTTATGATTTATGATGTTTTTAAGAGTTTGTCACCTATGGGTATATCAAGGGAATACTTGTTTGAAAACATGATTCAGACCTTGTTCTGTCTGCCTCTTTTCATTATGTAATACCTTGTTAATTAAACAGTAGTAGTGTAAAAGGTGGCACTTACACTAGAAGCCAACAAGAGTTTATCAGATGTGGTTGATCTTAGAAAGTTTTACTTAAGAATGGTGTCTATTAGGTTTGCTTCAATGAAACATAAAATATTTTTCATATTTATCAGTTAACTATGAGTCTTAAAATTTAATGTCTGCTGTTTCCTTTTATTCTAGGACCAACTTCTATATAATCCATTCTTAAAAATGTGCCTTTCAGCAAATGGAGAGCATCCAAGTTTAGTGTCATGCAACCCATCCGATTCACTCCAAAAATGGATATTTAGCCAAAACGATTAAGTGTTCCATAAAATTAAGGAGTTGAAAAAGGAGATATTCTTTCTCATAAAACTGTGACTAGGCATACACTGTAGTTTTTGAAAATTATGCAAAAGCAGCTAATTGTAACTTATTCCAAGTGCATTTTTCTTATTTATATCTTAAAATATCTATGTAGCACTACTACAGAAATTCTGCAAGTTTCTGTTTCAAAGCACAATAACTAGTAATACCAAAGACTATTTCAAAATGTCCAGAAGTAGGGGAAGGATGTTTACAGTATGATGAAAATAATTTTCCAGGTAAAGTGGTGTTTGTGTGTTTTGTACTCTTAGGGATATGTATAACTACATTCACACACTCACAATTTAAAATATTTCCCCTAGTTTTTTGGGGGGTATAGAAAGAAAGATTTGTTAATGTATTTTTTTAACTACATAGAAGTGGATAAATGAAGGTCGACATTGGCCTCAATGTATAAACCAAGAAGTTTTTACAGATCTAGAATTTATTATTTTAAAACGCAGGTGAACTTTTTTGCCTTTGGTTTACTTGTCTGTTAAATGTTTCCTTAAACATGAAACTGAATAAGGAGAGGAATATTTTTAACACTTAAATTTCTTGACAAATTTTAAAATACTTTTTAGTCTGCAGCTCACTCCACTTGAAGCACTTAAGTCTTCCTAAAATGACTTTTCTTAAGTAACTATACTGGGTGTTTTCCCAAAGCACTTTTTTAAAAAAAATTTTATAAATTACTATCTGTTGAAAAGGTGTCATTTTCCTCTCTGCTAGTATTTCTTTTCTTACCAAAATTCACTAATCTTGAATGTTTGTGACAAATGCAGCATACTTGACTCATTTAAAGCTAAATTTTGTTACTGAATCAATTATAATTGTAATGGATTTTTGACCTTGTAATGGATTCTTTTCATCAAATAAAGCCTTATTTTTATGTGGAAAACACAATAAAAAATCCTCAACACTATTGTAATCATTTGATTAAGTTTTTTCTCTTATGGATAGAATCTATAATCGATAATAGGTAGGGGAATATAGATTTTTGTATGCTGAATTCCTAAGAACCTATTGTTTGCAAAGCCATCAGATATTTCTTAAGGCACAAAAAATGAGGAATAGCAAATTTTCTGTGTTCAATATTTAGAAAATTTTGTATTTCTGATGACTTTCCTTGACAACTGATAGAGTGACTTTTTAAACAATTTGATGCTTGCCTAGGAGATTTAACCCTTTTTTTGTTTGTTTTTGGTCATTTTATATTTAGAACTCCTTTATTCTTGTTCCAGAAGTAAAACATGATTGGTTTAATATTTTAAACCTGGCAGAGCCTGAACTGTACAAAAAAAGAGTATATCTTAGTTATTGGTCCTATCTTCTCATTGTTTGTTTGTAAATCTGAATTTCATTAAGAAGCCTGCATTCTCAGCTGGACATGCTGGCCCAGCCTCTACTCTCAGCACTTTGGTAGGCAAAAGCAGGAGGATCATTTGAGCTTAGGAGTTCCAGACCAGCCTGGGCAATGTAGCAAAATCTCATCTTTATTTAAAAAAAAATAAAAATAAAAATAAATGAAATTAAAAATAAAATTAACTAGGTGTGGTGACACACATCTGTAGTTCCAGCTAGGTGAACTACAGGGTGAGGCAGAAGCATTGCTTGAGCTTGGGAGATCGAGGCTACATTAAGCTATAATCACACCACTACACTTCAGCCTGTGTGACTGAGCAAGACTCTTTCAAAAAAAAAAAAAAAGCCTACATTCTCTAATTGATTGATTCAACTAATGTGTATTTATGTACCTAATTTTCTATCAGAAGTTGTATTAGTCCATTTTCATGCTGCTGATAAAGACATGCCCAAGATGGGGTAATTTATTAAGAAAAAGAGGTTTGTTGGACTCACAGGTACACATGGCTGGGGAGGCCTCACAATATGGCAGAAGGTGAAAGGCATGTCTTGCATGGTGGCACACAATACAGAATGAGAACCAAGGGAAAGGGGTCTTCCCTTATAAAACAATCAGGTCTCATGGGACTTATTCACTACCACAAGAACAGTATGGGGAAACCACGTCCATTATTCAATTATTTACTACTGGATCCCTTTCACATGTGGGAATTATGAAAACTACAGTTTAACATGAGACTTGGGTGGGCACATAGCCAAACTGTATCAGAAGTTTTTGTAGGCAGAGTAAGACTTGTTATTGCCTTTGAGCTATGTCTCATGGGCCAGAAAGAAAAACAGTTTTAAAGTAGATTGTAAGTACCAGTAGACATGAATATCCATGAGCATATATTGCTCTTAGGTCTTATTATATGTCTAAAAACAAAATTATTTCTCAAATATATTTTATAAATGAACTTAGGTAAAGCATAATTTTTAAAAAACCAAAGTGAGTGCCCTGTATATATCAGTCATATATTGTTATATCATGATCCACATGAGATCTCCTTAGAGTAGGTTGATACTACTATGGGAAAGTCTGTCTTACCTGATTTTGGAGTCTCAGGCTATTGCTCAAGTGTCATACAAATCATGTCATTAAGGACTGGACTGTTAGGGTGGGTAGTGCCTTTTAAAAGTCTGAGTTTTGGAACAATGATAACAGGGAGTTATTTATGGAGCCTGGCTGCCATCCACCTGAGACTTAACTGCACTCAAGTGTGAAATTGTGAAATTCTTGCTCAATTTGAAGCTGCCATGGCAAATGGTCTGGTTGCCACAGAAGACCTGGCATGCCGCCTTCATTCCAGAGGACCAAGTCCTAAGAACTCTAGGTTGGTAAGCTGCACTGCCAGATCCACTAGGATTAACCTGATGGGCAAGCTCACTGAAATCTGAGAGGGGATCACACAGTGAACCATAGGAGAAAATAAGCAACACACTAAAATTGCCCATTACTATAACCAATTATGATGGACTTTTAAGCCCCTGTATTAGGAGAGACTGGCCTTGGACAATTTAAATAAGTACTTTATAAGCCATCAAAATATTAAGTGCAAAAAGGTAGAGAGTTACTATTGCTGAAGAAGACAAGACTGACTTTATAGGAAAGACTAGAAAAAAAATCGTTTTTAAAATGCTGTTATATGTACATGAGAATTGTAAAAGATAGGGAAAATAAAAATCCAGGAAGATTCTGTAATCAAATTGCTTCACAATTCACTTTAAAGAGAGCAGAAATAATATCTTTAGACAATGCATTTTTAGTATGGTTTGTGCAGGAAAGATGTTTGCAGAATTTCCAGAAACCAGTTCATACTCAGTAAAAGGCCTTGGCCCTATAATAGAATATCTGTGAAGGAATTAATATATATATATATATATATATATATATATATATATATATATATACACACCAATGTAGTGACAAGTGTGTGTGTGTAGTGTGTATATTTTAAATTAACATATTTGACATGTTTTTTATGAATTTATATTTTAATTACCTCTTCCAAATTATCAACCCACCCAATCTTTCCTTTTCCAATCCTACAGTCCTACCTTTTCCACATCACCAGCCCAACTATATTGCAAAGGAAATTCCTTTGGCACACGTAGTCCCTCTTGCTCTCTAGTCTTCCACAATATCTAGGAAAATTTTGTGTCTGTTTTAGGGATTGTGTTAGGCACCAGGCACTAATAACATACAAAATAGTCCCCATCTGAAGGCAGGGAAAGTTATGGTTTAGTAATATGGTCATCAATATGGTCTCATAATGATATTTTGAAGAGAAATAGGCCCATGATGGAGTCAACATATTCAACTTCTGGTGAGTCCACTGACAGGAGCTAGAGGAGAAAACAGGCACCCCATATTTTAGAGGTAAATAATTAAAGTAATACTTCTTAAACCTTATTGTGCACACCTGGGGATCTCATTAAAATGCAGATTCTGATTGATTAAGCCTGGGGTAGAGCTTGTAATTTTGTATTTCTGACACACTTTTAAGTGATACCAAAGCAGCTAGCCCTGGTATCACACTTTGAATAAAAAGGGCTACCCAGTGAACCAGTGTCCAGGGTTCTTTGAGACTACCATGGTGACTTCAACCATGCCTGACATCCATAATTACTTCGAGTACCACCAGAAGTCGATGCCTCTCTATCATCCATTATTATCATTACGCTTGCCGGGCAGTGCATACATGCTTTGTATATCTCTAAGTTGATCGATCCCCCATCTTCTGATTGCCTTCTACTCGGCAAACTTATTTGATCAGAAAATACTTTTATATCAACAATTTTGTCTCTGAAAGTTCTACTTATTGTCTTGCCCTAACTGAAATTGGGCATTAAGGATACATCTTCCAATTCCTGTGATGGTTATTGTTTTTGTTTTCCATCATTCCTCTTTCACTTCAAGGCTAGGATATGGGATAGGTGTGTCCTTCTTCAAAAATGCCCCAGCTTATTTGAAGCCATGTCATGTGGATATAATATGCTCTATCCCTTTATAGTATTATCAACCATGAATCTATAAGTCATTTCTCTTATTTCATTATCTCCATCAATTGAATGCCTTAGTTCCTGTTGGTCTTACTTTCTTTATACCTCTACTTGTGTCACCCTATGGGTGACTTCATTATCTGTGCAGGTAACTCCAGCATTCTGAGCTCTCAGTACTTGACCACCACATTTCCTTCCTTCAACCACACATTCCCTCCTCATCACTAGAAACCATTTTTTCTCTAACATCACCTTAACCTCTCTGACTACCACCTCTTTTCCTAGCTCATTTATGCTAGTTCTTGCTCTCTAGAACCTTTTTCTACCTTTTCAGGACTTCTAAATCACTGATTTTGCTACTTGTTCACTATCATTATCCTCTAGTCTATACTTTTATTCTTATCCAGAATGGTTTTAATATTTCATAATCGTAACAGTTCTCTTTCACTGTCAATTCATGTGTCTGTTTCTCTATCATGCTTATCTAGAAAATCCCAAACCCTGGATACACCAAAATATTTGCAACCACTACTCCTGCACCCAAACAATTGTCATGCTGAGCACATTCACCATCCTTCTGGAGATATCCTGTTTCCTGTTTTGTGTATTCTGTAACTTCCTCTTTCTTGGTTAATGTCCTCATTTTGGAGGAATACATTACAAGTAATGTTTTGGGGAATGGTTTAGTATGCATACAGTTTTTGAGACCTTTATATGTGAAATACCTGTATTCTACCCTCACAACTAGTAGGTTAGCCAAGTATAGATTTCTTGGTTGGAATTTTTTTTTTTAGTATTTTAAGTTTTGCTCCTTCTTTTTTTTTCTAAATCTCAGTATTTAAAATTCCAATCTATTTTTGATTCTTGGTTCTTCATTAATGGTTTTATTATTTTCACTCTGGATACTTACAGGTAACCTATTTGCCCCAATTTGTTAAACTTCACTGTTAGTCTTATACTGCAATATACTTTACTGTGCTCTTTAAATACATGTCTTTAAATTATGAAATCTTTTCCAAATATTTCTTAATTTTATCTTTTCTATTCTCAGTTTCTTTCTGGGAATCTTATTATATCAGACCCTTGACATATTGATTCTCGGATCTAAATGGAGGGCAGCTTTACTGACCTATATTCCATATCTTTGCATACTCCATTTTCTAGGATGTATTCTTAATGTACTCATGTATGCCTTCTATTGAGTTTTTCTTTTCTGTCATTTGTAATTTCCAAGAGCACATTCTTGTTCTCTGAATTTTTCTTGTATACCACTATTGTTTTGTGAATGTGATTTTTTCTTTTGTCTTTCTAAGATTATCAATAAAAATATTAATGGTAGTTCTTTTCTTAAAGATTTCATCTACTTGTATAGTCTATTTCCTCCAGACTGCTTTTTTTTTCCCCCCTGTTTACTCTCTGCATTTCATAACAGATGCTTTCCTCTAATGTCTGGTGATTTTTAATTATTTATATTGAACAGAGAATTGAATACTTACTAAAAAGCTCTTCAGTCTGAGGAAGGCTTATTGACTATGGTATTTCCTATAGTCTGACCCAACTGCAGCCATTGTGCTGGAAAACAGAATGACAAGTTAGATCTCCAGAGAAGAATCTTCCAGTTATCCTGGAAGATGCAAACCTGAGTATCATTGGAAGAAGAGAATGAGGGATGAATTTTCAATATAAGATTCATGTCCTCAACTGGGATGGTAGCCCCTGTTCTAGAGACACTTTGTTTTATCCTCTGCAGTGAGTGAATCTATAGGCTTCTGTTTGGGTGTGGGAGAGGATCCAGGTGTCTGACTGGTAAATGAAGTGTCAGCTACTCCTCCTCCCCAACTCTATCTTTCTCACTTTTGGAGGCACCTAGTTCCACCAGTTCTTGATTCTTTCTGTGGTTCTGTAGTATGAAATGCATTACTACTCTGCTTTCTCAACTGATAGCTTTGGACTAACTCACTACTAATTGATTTGCTTTCTAGGCTTCAAAATGGTGTTGTCATTAAACCTTTCCTATTTTCTCCCCATGGATATATATATATATTTTTTTTCCTATAGCTTTACTATCATTTTAGTGGGATTTTGGAAGAGAGCAGAAGAAATTGAGGATACAATCTGATATTTTTGACAAGAAATCCCCATGAATTCTTCGATGACTTCCAATATATCTTCTGCCACAAACAACTTTCAAGTTGCTAAATTCAATACCCCTTTTCCTGCTGCTGTTTACTCAAGCTCTGCAGCAGTTGAAACAATTGATTGCACTGTCACTTTTGAAATTGGTGACACTCTTTCCTTTCTGGGCTTCTATGGCACCACAAGCTTCTATCTCCAGTCCCACACCTCTGCTTCAAACCATCATTACATCTCACATGGACTAAAATGATCTCTTAACTAATTGCTCTATTTTTTTGGTCATTTCTCTAGTTGATTTTTTCACAGCAACTTAACTATTTAAATAAAAAAACAACATAGCTCCTCTGCTTTATAATCTTCCAATGGCTCTCAAATTGTTAAAATTCTTGCTTCTGGTTACAGCCTATGAGTTCCTATATGACCCACTCCTTGCCAATTTCTCCTGCCTTACCTAGAACCACCTTTTCTGTGCTGAGTTTGTTTCAGACAGAGTAGTTGCCTTCTATTTGGCTCGTGTATCAAACTGATTCTTGCTTTAGAGCCTCCATTTTTTTTGTCCGGATGCCCCTTGTAACAGTATCTTTTACATGTTTCTGTTTTCAGCTCAAACAACAAATTCTGGGAAGAGACCATTTTTTATGAAGTAATCCAATCACTACTGAATCACATGTTTATTTCCTTTGTTACATTTACTACTACCTGAAATTTTATGTGTGAACTTATCTTTTGTTTCCATAAAATGTCATCTTCATAAAAGAAAGGTGGCACATACACACCATGGAATACTATGTAGCCATAAAAAAGGATGAGTTCATTTCCTTTGCAGGGACATGGATGAAACTGGAAACCATCATTCTCAGCAAACTGACACAGGAACAGAAAACCAGATACTGCATGTTCTCACTCATAAGTGTTCAACAATGAGAACACACGGACACCGAGGGGAACATCACACACTGGGGCCTGGAGGGTGGGGGTGCTAGGGGAGGAATAGCAGGGGGTGGGGGGATTGGGGAAGGATACCATGAGGAGAAATACCTAATGTAGATGATGGGGCAATGGATGAAGCAAACCACTGCCATGGCACATGTATACCTATGTAACAAACCTGCACAGTTTGCACATGTACCCCAGAACTTAAAGTATAATAAATAAATTTTAAAAATTAAAAATAAAATTAAAAAATACTTATACATACAATACATAATACTGCTTTGTGTTTTTATATGAACCTTGTTCATTTTTGTGTTGTCACTCAACGTTTATCTTCTAGATTTAATCATGACAATATATATGTATCTAATTCATTCATTTTAATTACTATAATACCTAATTTAAATAATTGGAGATTTTCAGTGACCCCTAACTTTAATCATGACAGTTAGTGGGGTTTGCTACATTAATTCCTGCTCACACTTAGATCTCAGGTCTTCTCTTGGTCTGCATTCTCTACTTTCTCGTCACAATACTGTGACACTGAATCATAATTATTTTTTTGTTCGTATCCCCCACCAGACTGTAAACTTCACATGGTCAGGGATTTTCTCTGCCTTATTTACTTCTGTAGCTTCAGGGACTCGTGTTGCCCTAAACTGCAATAAGGGTTCGGTAAATATTTGATAAGTAGATGAATGGATTAATGAATAGAGAAATTAGGCTTACAATGAGCATTTTTCTCATCATACAAAGTTGAACAAAGTTTAAAGTATTTTAAAAAGGAAAATGAAGTATAAGTGGATGCTGGTTTTACCTACCCCTAAACCCTGGTTCCAGAATTTTACTCTGGAATTGCTCTATTCTTGGGCTGGGAGAACACATGCATAGAGAATCTCAAATTGAAAGCATCATAGATCTTCTTTAGTTCAACCTCACTCCTGTTGAGAAATCCCTTCTATGGTGTTATTGACAAATGATCTCTTGGGCCAGGTGTAACTGCTTCCAGTCACAGGAACCTGGCTGCTAGCTGTTTTTGCTAGAGAAGCTGTGCTCTTTTCTCTACCTCTCAAAAGGACCGGAGCTGTGTGTGACTCCAATGTAAACTGACAATAAAAGAGACAAATTAGCATAACTGACTGTTTCAGTTATGAAGATTAAATAGCCTTTTATTGCGGTTGTTTGCCAAGGAAAATGCTCCCCAGTGGAGGACTCTAAGCAGTTACGATAGATTTGATGAGGGTTTTAATTGCTGTTATGCAACTGGTAATGGAAAGTTTTTATTAAATGTCATGCAAGAGTCAATCGATAGTTTAGAAGAGAAACGCTTCTCTGTAATATAGACCTCAGGCTTTTCCAACAGTATTCTATCAGCAGGGGCAATTTCATCAGCAACCACAAATATTTATCAAGTAACCAGTATGCATGTGGTGATATCATAAATGTGTGGAGGACTGATGAGGATTAGGGGGAAAAAAGCTGATGTTGCAGAGGATCTATGATTTTAGGCAAGCAAATAACTACTGTAGAAACTAAAATAAATATAGACGCATGCACTTGTATATACATGTATAGGCATTCTACTTAAAATTCAATAGATAACATCAAGAAGCAGAATAAGAGATGTGTTAAAATTGGACATGTACAAAAATACCCCCTTTTTTGCAAAATTATTTGCCAGAAGGATTTTTGTCTATTTCTTTGTTTTTTTTTTGTTTTTTTTTTTGATTTTTCGTTTGCTTCTGTTTTTAGTGGCACAATGGAAAAATATTTGGCTAGAATGCAGAACCCAGGGTTCTAGTCTACCACTTACTACCTGTACCCGCCATACTCTCTTAATTTTCTGGGTCTCAAGTTTCATCTATAAAATGGGGCTTTGGATAAAATTCTGAAGACATTTGCTAGCTTCAAGATTCATTGATTTTTATTAAGAAGTAAGCAACCACAGAGTATACATATAATAATTCATCTTATAAAATTATTTTATACAACTTTTAGGACTTCATTCATTACATAAAGTACATGCATACTAATATAAGAATCAAATTTCCCGCAAAGTCTATGTATTTTAAAACTAGAGTAGAAACTTGCTCAGCCAATCATATTTGGTATTTCCCAGATCCCCAAACTTGCAAAATTATCTAGAACAATGTTTAACAAATTCAGCATGTTGTCAGCTTGTCTCTTCCCATTGGTGTCACCCTCCCCTAGCTGCTCAATGAGCTATGCTAATAAGTGAAAAGTGTGTTGCTTTATAAAAACAGCTGATCCTTCATGAAATGGATGTTGGTAGAGCATGAATCATTCTGTGCCATTCTGTAGTTTTGTGATCTGTCAAGACTGAATCAGCAACTTGTCTTCTGAAAAGTGGTGGCTGAAATTAGAGGAGGTTATTGGACTTAGAGTGAGAAGACCTGCCTTTCAGTCTTGACCCTGCCACTCTTAGGTAGTGTGACACTGGGAGACGCCTACCTCTTTGAGTCTGTTTGCCCAAATTAAAGTGCATGATTCTCTGCATTATTGAAAATGAGATAATATATATATTCCTATACTGCACATCATGCACTTGTAGATTATTGCTTTTATAACTCTGATCAGGCATTTCAGTTTTGTTTCCAAATTTAGAAGGGTATCTTTGATCTCCTACTTCAACTTAGGCATCTTACTAGGCAATTGCACTAGGAAGGATTGAATTTTGCATTCAGACTAAAAAATGAATTAATGTACTGAGGATTTGGAGAGAGTGAACACAATGGTTAGTGAGTTACTGCTTTTGAGGAGGGAGCTCTTGCATCTTCCAACTTTAAATATATGCCCATAGATAGCAACTTTGGAAATGAAAGAGAAACATTGTGCAGGGAATGATTCACTGTTTAATTGCTGGGACTAAAATAGTGTCACTTTATCTGTTCTCTTTAGTCCTTAAGATCTGGGGTGTACCTGAAGCCCATCTACCGGCAGCTATATTTATAAAGCTTAGAGGGCAGTGTTAGAGCCATTTTCAATGAAAAGGACATTAAAATCAACAGGAAATATATAAGGTAAGTGGAGGAAAGCCCGCTGTGTGCTTCTGCACCAATAATTTAACACATGTTGTTTGTGTCACCTTTTAAATTTAGGAACATGACAATTTTTGTCTGAAAGATGAAATATAAATGAAAAGAAAGTTATGGATTTGCCTATTATGTACCAGGTACTTTATTAAAAACAATGCAATTTATATACAGTATTCCATTTTGCCTGCTCAGCAAACCGTTAAAAATATCTTATTACTAATTCTTCATTTTACAGGTGAGGGAGCTAAGGCTTAAGAGTATTAAGTCCTGCAGCTAGCAATAGTGGGATTTAAACCTAACTCTCCATTTATGATCTCAAACCCAAAATTATTCCTGGGAATGCTTTCAGGTTCCCCGTGGGATGACTCTTCATCTATGAACTCACTATTATTTTGGTTCTGCTTTGCAGGTAAATAAGGAGTTGCCTAGGTGGCCTGTTGGAGGGACTCAAATGTTTTTATTTTGAAAATACCACTGCCTGAAAGTGTACATTTAGAGCTACTTTGGAATTTGTCTTAAAGTTGGTTTCCTTTGTTAAAAAAAAAAAAATCCTATAGAAATGCTTTTACCCTGTTTGTGGGAATGTGAGTTAGTTCAACAGTTGTGGAAGACTGTGTCCCTGATTCCTCAAGGATCTAGAACCAGAAATACTGTCTGACCCAGCCATCCCATTAGGGAGTATGTACCCAAAGGAATATAAATCATTCTATTATAAAGATACATGCACATGTATGTTTATGGCAGCACTATTCACAATAGCAAAGACATGGAACCAAACCAAATGCAAATCACTGATAGACTGAATAAAGAAAATATGGTAAATATATATCATGGAATACTATGCAGCCATAGCAAGGAATGAGATCATGTCCTTTGCAGGGACATGGATGAAGATGGAAGCCATCATTCTCAGCAAACTAACACAAGAACAGAAAACCACATACCGTATGTTCTTATTCATAAGTGGGAGCTGAACAATGAGAACGCATGGACAACACAGGAGAGGAACATCACATACTGGGGCCTGTCAGTGGGGACAAGGGGAAGGGAGCATCAGGACAAAGCATGCAGGGCTTAATACCTAGGTGACAGGTTGATACGTGCAGCAAACTACCATGGCACTCATTTACCTACATAACAAGCCTGCATGTTCTGCACATGTATCCCGGAGCTTAAAGTAAAATAATAATTTTAAAAATTTTCTTAAGGGCCAAGAGTCTGTTAGCAGCCTCAGGATGTGTGGTAGATTAGATCACTGTTCTTGATTCTTCATGCCCACCCTGTTAGAATTATACACCTGTGCCCTTTGCCATGTGACCTTGCAGTTCTGCCCTTTAGTGGCAGAACTGCTTTCTTTGGCCAATGGAATGAGAAAGAAGTGACAGCGAGCCAGTTCTAGGCTAAGACTGCTTGCCCTGGTCATGCTCCTGCTGTTCACTAAGAGGAGAACATGCTTGGTTGCTCTTAGTTTGTTATTTTGTTGCTATAAAGAAATACCTGAGGCTGAGTAATTTATAAAGAAGAAAGATTTAATTGTCTCATGGTTCTGCAGGCTGTACAGAAAGCATCTGCTCAGCTTTTGAAGAGGCCTCAGGGAATTTTTAGTCATGGCAGAAGGCAAAGCAGGAGCAGGTATGTCACGTGGCAGAAGTGGGAGCAAGGTGGTGGGGGAGGTGCCACACTCTTTTTAACAACCAGGTCTCATGTAAACTAAGAGCAAGAAGAACTCATTTACCACCAAGGGGATGGCGCTAAACCTTTCATGAGGGATCTGCCCCCATGATCCAATGGCCACCACCAGGCCCCACCTCCGACTTTGGGAATCACATTTCAACATGAGATTTGGAGGGGGCAACCATCCAAACCATATCAGGTGCCTGCTGGATCGAAGAGAAGGAGAGAAATGTCAAACAGACCTGAAACCAACCTTCAGCCTAAAGCAGAGCCCAGCCCAGCCTAACCTAACCTACTTTAGTTGATCTACAGACCAAGAATAAATTATTTTTATTGGAAAACACTGAGTCTGAGGTTATAATAAAGCATTACTGTTGGAATAGGTAACTATTACAGTGTGTATGAATGAATAGAGTTACTTTTAAGGGAAGGTTTTGGTAGGTAAGAGAGTGAAGAGAGTAGGGTGCTGAGCATACTCTGGTAAGGGAAATTGAAAAGAAGTCAGAGAATATGATCAGTCAGGAAAACAGAAGAGGAGGGCTGAAGAAACGACCGTATGCACATCTGGACTTTAGAGATCGGTGGATGCAAGCGCAGACACAAGAGCACGACTTGGTGTTTATATGGCTTCCTTGAGACCCTTAGTGACAAAAGAAGAACCTGCTCTGGTCGGGAAACAGTTGAGAGTGCCTGAGCACTTCAGGCAAACATGTTCTTGCAAACTCTGAAACTGGCAACTCACACTCCAAGTTTAAGGCCAAAAAGAATTGCATAGGCTAGAGAACGTCCGCGTTCAATCTCCTGCTCTACAATTAAATGATTATGCTCTTGGGTAAAGCAGTACGTCTGTAAATTATCTGCAATGAGTTTTATGTTTAAAGAGAATGTGCCCAAAATGGAGAAAATGTATTTTTTTTTTCTTCTGAAATGACTGAATTTCTATAGTGCTCTAATAAGCAGGCCCTGCATGATGGGCTGATGGCTGGCTGCATTATGTGTGCTTGTTTCTCTACAGCTCTTCAGAGCCACAATAGCACTTCAGATAATGGCTGCTGCTTAATTGCCATTACACAGATGTTATTTGGTCAGATGCCTCTCATCTTTTCCGCTCCTAAACGTCTGATCTCCACAGCAACACATATTGTCATTCAGGTGGGAAAAAGGAGGATTTCCGAAGCTCATCTTCTTTTCCCAAACATACTTCTTAAAATGACCATGAGTACTGCCTTTTGGTAGGTGTTAGGGGAAGGGGGTTGTATATAGAAAACCCTAATATTTCATTTACAGAGAATTGGTTAAATTAATCATTCTATATTTATTGAGTTGAATCACCTATATTTATTGAGTTGAACATATAAACATAATACAATTGATTAGTCAGAAGTTCTTTGATAAACGACACATGTATGATTCTGTTTTTAGTCATATAACTGTATGTATGTGTGTATGGATAGAATAGGATATAAATGAATATGTATTCAAAGCCAACAGTCTTGAAGGTTTTATTAGTAGTTACAGCTGAGTGAAAGCATTATTTGAGGTTTACATTTGTGTCTTTGTGATTTTCCTATCTTGCTTTTGTAATAAGCACTGCTTTCTTTAGTCAAACAAATGTATTTTATATCCAAAAGATAAAGGACATGTCTTTAACTGTTAATGAATTTCATGTGTTTCATCTTTGTAAATCTGCCTGTTTTCCTTCATGTATAACCAGAGTAAAGGTAAATTTTCATAAATGAACTAGGGAGATTTGTAGAGCTTTGGAGAGGCCACTGGACATTTGCTACCTATGCATGATAGTCACTGTAAAATATTCTCTGTCAGGTTAAATTTAAATGTCTCTCCCTGGAAAGGCAACAGTACAGTCAACCATTTTTTCAAAAAGCAGATATGCAACATCTAGAACAAGACACTATTCCTTACACTAGAGTGAAAGAGGGGAACCCAGGGAAGAGTAGTAATAACAATCTACTTTTGCTTTCTAACATTGTTCCTATGCATTATCAGTATGATCTTCATGATATGAGGTGAATCAGGCCAAGTTTTCAGATGTGTGAATTCAGACTCAGTCAGGTGAAATGTCTCATGCACATCTGCACAGTATCACCTCTCCCCAGTATTAGCATCCATATTCCTGGTCCCTCAGTGCAGTGTTCTTGGCAATCTATGCTTCATGAAAACAATGGAAGTCTGTATATATGTATGTACGTTTGCATGTATGTGCGTATGCATGCATGTATTTATTTAAATCGAGCTATGGTTGCCTGATGAACCCAGCTTTTCTATTTAAAGGATATTGTCTAAATAACAGCGACTAGTCATCTGGAATTGGATTAGCTCTTTAGCTAGGATATGCTGGTAAAACTTGGCTGATCATTAATACCATATAAATTAGTTTATAAGAGCGTCTTGAAAGTATGCTGAGAGCCCATATGGAAAGTGAGCAGAAATCCAGGACACTCAGGGGGATATATCTGAGCAGTACGCTAGCAGCCTGAGGCTGCATGTACGCCTTGGATTCTAAAGTAATCACCTTCATTGATTCTCCAGTGTCTGGTCCACTGTAGAAATAATTATAAAATGGTCCAAGAAATCCCTTGCCCCTGCCTAGTAATTTGTTTATGAAGTGTCAAATAGGCTAATTCTGGTAAGACATAAAGGCAGCATTTTAATAAATGTTTACTTCATCTGCAAAGGAGACACAAAGAAGGGGGAGTTCCGTTCTTCCCCTCAAAGGCACCATGAAGGAAGCTCAAGCCTGGAGTGCTGCAGCCCTCTTATGAGCACAGGGAACCAGCCTGAGGTCAATGCTCATGGGAGGAGCTTGGTCTGTGGTGACATGGAGGGGATGTCTGAATCAACAAGCCTTCCACCCTGAGTTGCTTACATCCCACTGCATGAGATAACTCATTTGCTCATAGCTGAAGCCCATTAGACTTAAGGTTTTTTTGAGATTTGCTGCCAGAAACTTTCAAACTGATACGGGTTCCCAGAAGAGGGAAGGTAGAATCATGAGAGGAGAAAGTAAGGAGTGTCTGATAATAAAAACTTTCACTTAATTTTTTCCTAGAGATAGCCCTACCTGGTAATACATTGCAACATGGAATAGTATAGATCAGAACTTTTAAAACATGAATGTCGTCCCTCCGAGGAGGCTTGTTAAATTCAGATTCTGATTCAGTAACTAGCTCCCAAGAGATACTGATGTTGCTAGTTCAGAGCACACTTTGGGTAACAGCAAGAGCGCAGAGAGCAAGGCAGTGTATATTGAAACCATATGTATTGATTTAAGTTCGATGAACCTTCTCATCACATGAAGGTAATACTTCATAATTTATAAACCACTATATAAAAGCTATTAAGAATGATGATGATAATGATGGTGAGGATGCAGATGATGAAAATGACTAATGCATGTGTATGCAGGTAATATGCATAGTAAGGCGGTTAAAAGCATAGATTTCAGAATTAGATACATAAGTCTAAATCCTGGCTATGCCTCCTACTAGCTATTTATCTTCAAATTTATTTAACATCGTTCTACCCCAGTTTCTTCATCTGCAATATCATTGTGTTAATTGTACCAACCTGCAACCCAATATGGTTTAGCTTCGTGTCCCCACCTAAATCTCATCTTGAATTATAATCCTCAGGTGTTAAGGGAGGAACCTGGTGAGAATGATTGGATTATTGGGCGGTTCCCTCATGCTGTTCTCGTGATATTGAGTTCTCGCAAGAACTGATGGCTTTATAAGCATCTGGCATTTCTGCTGCTCACCTCTTCTCCTTGTGCTACCATATGAGGAAGGTGCCTTGCTTCCTCTTACACCATCACTGCAAGTTTCCTGAGGCCTTTCCAGCCATGCTGAACTGTGAGTCAGTTAAGCCTCTTTTCTTGGATAGTTCTCTATAGCAGTGTGAAAACGAACTAATACACAAATTTACAGGGTTATTCTAGTGATGAAGAAATAATACACATACAAGGTGTTTAGAGGTGCCTGGCAAATAGTAAATGTTCTAGTAGTAGTAGCAGTAGCAGCAGTAATAGAAGTAGGAGGAATATTTTACGTAGTCCTGAAAGATTCCTTTCATTATCTCTTTGATTGTGGTCAAACTCCTCCCTGCACAGAAACTTTTCCTTGAGTGTCCTCTGCTGATTGTCCTAAAATGAAATCTGATTTTATGCCTGCAATCCACTTCTACACACTGATTTCTGAAAGCCAGTGACATTACCCCAGGCATCTTACCGTTAGCTGTAGGGTCAGCATTTTAAGGCCACATAAAAATCTAGATGATACACAAACATTTATTTATTTGGGGCTACACTAGCATATTACAACCCAGTCTGAGACTACAGAAGGAATGAGATTCAGATCCACCGAGAACTCTACCTGGCAACTCGATAGACAGCAGAAAAACTCCCCGCCTTGAACTTTCTGTCATCTCTCCTTCTCCTGTTCCCACTGTTTTCCTTCTCTCTCCTTCACCAAGGCCTTTCCTTTGCTTGAGCCCATCCTCCTGAGAGCTGTAGACAACACATTTAATTTATTTTTGTCTGGTTCTGCTTCTAAATGGGGTTTGGCTGGGTTCAGCCACCCATCAACAGCCTTTCTCCTTCCCACCTCATTCCCTGCCTTTATATTTCATAACTTCAGCGTCCAGGTTGATGAGCACATTAGAGCCCTAACTTCTAAATTCTTCAGCTCTGTGACTTTTTGTTTCTGAGATTTGCCTTTCCATTTTACTTTAGTTACCTGAAGTTGAATTAAATTATTACTCAAAACTGTTCTACCTTCGTGACCTACATCCCAGAACTTGGTCCCTTGAAACCAACTTCCTTTTCTGCCGCCTCACACCTCTCAAGGTTTCCCCTGATTGCCCTCTCCCCAGTGTATCAGCTCCCTTCTGTTTTATCAGATTGGCTGATGAACTCCAACTGGGCTCCTTCAATGCTATCGTCTCCATTGCTTTAGAACTTCCTGCTCCTTTTCTCTTCAGTCATGTGCCTGGGTCATTCTGCAACCCCGGTCGCAACTGTAATTTTGTTTCTCTACCTCTGGGTTCAGAGTTTCATTAGAGAAACTTAAGTAACAACCCAAACAAAATACTGATTAGAATCAGTACTGAAAGAACCCTTTTCAACTCCCTGTCACATTCCCCACAGCAGCAGTTTCAAACATTTTCCCACAATTTTCAGGCCTCTTATCTTACTCCCTCATACAGCAATATTAAAGTACAAACACATCTCCTGGGAGCCATGGTAATAGGAAATTCCAATCACTGATCCTGAAGTCATTAGTTTAGAAACCATACTTTTGAGTAGGAAGGTCTTAAAGTTCATCCCTTTATGCTTTTTCTGGAACTTGGTCCAAGAAACTATATATTTTTGTCTTACATCTTGAATTTCTTTTGTTCTACTGTCTTCTTTTCCTAAGCCCACAGACATGCTCAGGTCTAGCAAATATAATGTTTTACTGACTCCACTATTCCATAAAGTAGCGTTTCTCAAAATGTGTTTCATGGAACACCAATCTTTTGAACCTTAGTATTCCATGGAAAAGATAGATTCCATGGTCAAGTATATTTGAAAATACTTCATTAAACATAGCTTAAATTTTATTTATGAAGTTACTTCCTACATATGTTTTCCCAGGCACCAACTCTGGAGTTACTTTAGTAAATACTATTCTAGAAATATCATCCCAATTGTCCCTTCCTTTCAAAGCATAAGTTTTTCAAATCTCAAATTCATCAGCGTCTGTTGAGTCAGTAAACCCTAACATTTGTGATTTTTCTCACTGTATAACTGCAACTGCTCCTCCAAATAAAATTAGCTATTAAACACTTCCCTTTACCTAACCAATTTTTACCTTATATATTTATATATGTAACAAATACATACTGGGAAAAGTAAGAATGTAAAGTTACCCATAAACCTGTTATCCAAATGTAACCATGGCTTACATTGTTTATCATATCCTTCCCATCTTCTGTCTACACATACATGTATATGCATATGCACATACCACATACTTACATATAGTGTATGTATATGTTTGTGTATATCATGGGGTCATGTGTGTATATTATGTCTGAATAACATATATAACAAAGTAAACAGTTTTTCTCTTAATAGCTGATGTCACAAATTCTTTGAGGGAGAAAATAATTCTTAGTTTTAAAAACTGATGTTGTAAGTGCTTGGAGTAGAAGGTGAGCTCCTGAGAGGGAGAAATCTGCCTTCTATAATAGAGAAGAAGGTGTTCACACCTCCTTGAGACTCTGGGAAGGAGCATAGCGATGAGAGGAGAGAAGAAGATCCATGGACAATGAAAAATGGTGTGGTTTGCGGTGTCTTTTTGAGCCTTCAAATATTTCAGAATGCTGTGAGCAGCTTCTTTTTGTAAATAATTGGTGGAAGAACTGAGTTTCTTGTTTAGGTTCACATGGTACAGAACCCAGATAGCAAAGAAGGTGATTGGAGTTCAAACACAGAGAGAAATTTGAAGACAAATTCTCCCAAGTAATACAGGCATTGATTGGGAGAGATCTTAATATTCATAGGTTTTAGAGTTGGAGGCTTAAAGCCTTGGACAAAAAAAGGAACAACCAATCTTGAAATAGGAAAGGTAAGGTACATATTTTGAGTATTATATATTGCTTATTCTATGTTCTTTTGTTAAAAAAATGGCATCAAACATTGCAATCTCTTTTGTATTCTGGAAATCAGATTTTCAATTATATTAGATGGACCATCCATTGATTTTCAGTGACAGAATCTTAATATGTTAGTGCAGTTTTATCTAAGTGATTTTAATAAAACCATTAAAAACTGATCATATCATATCATTGTTAAGTTTGAATCTTGGGCTTGAGAGCCTTAATATGTTATCCTCCGGCCTTACAGTAATGCCTCAACCCTATAGTCCAGCAGTTTCCATCCCATCTATCTTTCCGGCCTCATTTCTTTCTGTCCATTCCTTCCTCTCCTACCTTCTCTAAACTAACAAGATTGTAAAACCTATGCACCGTAAACTCTAGGCACTTTCAAGTTCTTGGCAATTCCAAAATGGCGAACTCTTTCAACATCTCTTGTATTCTTGTTGTCAGGAATGTCTTTCTTCCCAATATCCAATTCAACCACTACGTGATAAAGGAAGTATTTCTTCAACCCCGCCCCGGCAGAATGAAAGGTATCATTTTCTGAGCTTTTCCAGCACTTGATTTATATCTGTATTCCAGCAATTATCATGTTGCCTTTTATTTATTTGTTCACACGCATTTTTCTGGTCTAGAAGTGGGAGGGGAGCTTATTCAATATTGTAAAATATGAACATATCATGAATCTATAATCACTAATAACCATCATAACAAAGCTAATGGGATGATTATAATATGCTGTATATGTTGCAATAGTCCTCTGCCCCAGCTACTACGCCTGTGCAAACATGTGTATGCTATCTCTCACTTGCTTTCTTCTTAGTTAATACTTAGATAAGGCTCTAAGAAGGTCAATTACACCATAAATTTTCCTCTGATGAGACCTCTAGCATGGTGCATCTCAAGTGTCACCATGAATTTAGCTGGATATTTTGTTAACATGCAGATTCTGATGTAGTAGATTTAGGATAGGTCCCAAGATTCTATATTTCTAGCAGGCTCCCAGGAGAGGCCAATACTGATTATCTGTAGGCTCTGTAAAACGTATTTACATTGCCATGAATTGAATAAATGCTAAGGCCTAGCTGGAAATTCATACATGAATAATTTGTATCTCAGATGAGGTTTGGGTTCTAAAACTAGCCAACACTGCATGTAGTTAAAATTACCTTTGAAAGCCTGATAAGAAGATGCCATGGTGAAGTAAAGCAAAATTTCTGTCAATTAGTTCCATATGACTTAAGGTTGAGCCTTCAGTGTTTGTGTTGATTGATAAATCTTTTGTTGAGCACCAGATCAAGGAGTCAGTTAACATGTAGAGATCATGTTGTACAAAAGTAAATAAATATTTTCTTAAGCAGGTAAATAAATATCTTTCAACACTAGAATGACAATGCTCACATTCTGAGAGGCATACGGGAAATTAAGACTGCAGTGGGAGAAATGCCTCTTAATCGCTCATCTCACACCCATTCTTGAGCAAAGCATCGAGTGGAATAGCAAGCAGAACTCATCCTAGGTTAATTGTTATACTCCTCTGTATTTCTGTTTTTGACTGATGGGGTATAGTTAAATATGCATAAGTTACATATATATGTAGTGTTCTCATAACATCAATGCCAAACACATATGAACTTTTCTATGTATTCCTGAAATCTGTACATTGAGAGGAAAAGTTCAGGATTTCTCAAACAGATCGCCTATAAGTCGAGGCCTGCAAAGCAGTGGAGTAACATGGAAAGCCTGTCATAGAATATTAAATAACAAAACGAGCATATTTCTGCTGAAATCTATAAAGGTGTCATTTTCAGATCCCAAGGATAAGCCAATGTAACAATGTCTATTTTTTCATAATTCCTTATCCTTTTTATAGACGATTTCCTAGTAAAAGAACTAGATAGCTTTTCAATCTTTATTGTCATTTGGTTGAGGGTGTCTCCTTAGGGAGATTAGCCAATCATGAATATTATATATGTTTGAAATTCTCACTTGATCTTTACAAATGACATTGAAATTGAAAAGATTTTGTGTCACTCTAAGAAAGCCCAATGAACTTTTCAGGCATGTAGTTAAAGATTGAACAATAATTAATTTTCCTAGAATTTGTTTTTACACTTATCCCTTGCTTTCTCTACTACCTACATCACTCTGCATAAATCTATAGAATTTTTGGAAAAGAAGATATTTCTAACATAAAATGCATGACTGTCTTCTCTTACCTCCCAATCTCAGAATTAAACCAGACTAACAATCTGCTCTGGATGTCTTTGAACAAGCTAATCCCGCCTCCTGCCTAAGGGTACTCTGGGAGATGATTGAAATTTTAGATATAAAAACACACTAAACGACTCAGGAATGTGCCTTCTAAGGTGGACAGATTCTTGGTAGGCAGCCCTAATTGTTGCAATCGGTTTTAGGTATTTTAATGCACTCAGCTGAATTATGCACCACACTGCTTCTGAATGACACAGCCATTTCTGACTCCATTAATATGGAAGATTTCAGCCAAATGCTCTTAAACGATAGCTTCTCTTTATTTGTAATTTCAGACTCTATTGATTTCCTTCTGTTCCCTTCATTATGATTTCAATTGATTACCTTGGCAACTGCAATAACAATGATTGCACTTGACACTGTCTGAGACTCTTGAGATGGTATTTGAATAGGAATGGTATAATTTGGGAGAAAGTGCCTGCAAGAACCTGTCATTAGCAGTACACTTACACTTTACTTTTATTGACTTTCCTTTCCTTTGAGTGGGCCCTTGTCACAGAGTTGGCTGTTAACAGGGCTACTGTAGTAGTTTAGATTTCTGTGGCTCTTCAAAGAGTAAAAGATTCTGATTATTAAAGAGAATGGAGTAGACTTGCATACATACACAAACATGCACACAGTCTGTGTGTGGGTACATGCACATGTGCACGTGTAGCTGTTGCCTGTTTGCCAATGTTGCCAGCTCTGTGATTGCCATTCAGGTCTACTTATCAGCGGGGGTGGGCATCTGATGATGGTTAAACTCAGGGTATTAGAACTCAGATGAAAGACTCCAGCCAAGATTGGATAATGAATTCTGTACAATGTCTTTATTAGGCTTTTAAGAAAGAAGAAAACAAACAAACTTGCTTTATGTCATTGTCACAGCACAGAATTTCAAATTCAAAGGCTCCACCGCAAATTGCTAGCTGTGAATATTTGGTAAGCTCTTGGGTCACCACTTAGCTCCACTGGCCCTTCCTGAAAGACTGTTTTCTGCATGAGATTCATGGAGGATATTGGCTGTGCCAAACAAGGGCACCTGTGGTACACTTTTCTAAGTTTCTTTCTTCTAGTGATGTTTTAATTAAATAGTCACCCATTTATCCTTTTGATAATGGCACATGTATTCTGGAACAGAAGGAGGTGTTTGCCATGTTGCAGGGCTTCACAGGAATTTAGAAACACTAAATTTCAGCAATTTTTGCTGAGAGTTTATTCTGTTTATTCTTTGGAAAATATGTAACACTCTGTTTCCCACCAAAACATTTGGCTTCTTTATATAAGATTTACCTAGCAGGTTTAGTACAGTGAGAAGAATCACAAATTTGAACTCCATAGACATGCTCTCTAGGCTCATTTCTGTCATGCACTATGTGAGCTTCTGCATGCCACTTTGTGTGTCTGGACTTCAGTTTATTCATCTGTAAAACAAGGGGATTCGATTCAGTGATGTCTATGGCCCTTCCTACCTCTATATAAATAATTAACACAGAAACTTGATGAGCCAGCTTATCATATATAAATGTCAATGAATTTAAGTAGGAGAGAAAGTTCCTGGCATAAAATGTGCTTAGTGTTTTCAAAATCTGCAAATTTGAAAGCAAACAAACAAATAATAGCAAAGAAGTTTCTGAATTCAAGCTATTTTCTTTTTCTCTTCAAAGTCATTCATCCTTGCCCTTGCTTGTGTAGCTCCATTGCTTTTGTTGAGCTGAAAGCTAATTAGATTTCTTCATCTATTTCCTGTTTGTTTGGCAGACACAAGATTCTAGTTACA
Organism: Cheracebus regulus; assembly: GCA_963574635.1. Lineage (NCBI taxonomy): Eukaryota > Metazoa > Chordata > Mammalia > Primates > Pitheciidae > Cheracebus > Cheracebus regulus. The sequence continues at coordinate 25,244 of CAUYQU010012531.1, read as the reverse complement.
TCCTCAATATAATGAACTTTTAATTTGATATTTCTTAATCATGTCCCAACGTGGTACATGTATATGTGCATGTGCATGAAGGTTGTGCATTGCCAACTCCGTATCAGAGAATGGTAACAATTATACTTGTATGATGTAGTTCCCAGGTCATACAAATTACATCAGTGACTTGCTTGACACAGGTCCTCAGGAGACACTTTATTTTGTTTTTATAATTTCAACTTTTTAGATTTAAGGGTACATATGCAGGTTTGTTACCTGGGCATATTGCATGATGCTGAGGTTTGGGATATGAATGATCCCATCACCCAAATAGTGAGCATAGTAGCCAAGAGTTTATTTTTTAGCACTTTCTTTGCTTCCTTCCTCCCCACATAGAAGTCACCAATGTCTATCATTGCTATCTTTATGTACATGAGTAGCCAATGGTTAGCTCCCACTTATACATGAGAACTTGTGCAGTTGGTTTTCTTTTCCTGCATTAATGTGCTTAAGACAATGGCCTCCAGCTGTATCCATGTGGCTGCAAATAACATGATTTCATTCTTTTTTATGGCTGCATAGTATTCCATGGTATATACATACTACATTGTCTTTATCTGATCCACTATTGATGGGCATCTTGTTTGATTCTGTATCCTTGCCATTGTGAATAGCTGTATTAGTGCATTCTCATGATGCTAATAAAGACATAGTTGAGACTGGGTAGTTCATAAAGGAAAGAGATCTAGTTGACTCACAGTTCAGCATGGCTGGGGAGGCCTCAGGAAACTAACAATCATGGCAGAAGGGGAAGCAGCCACATCCTTCTTCACATGGTGGCAGCAAGGAGAAATACAGAGTAAAGAGAGGGAAAGCCCCTTATAAACCCCTCAGATCTCATGAGACTTCACTATTACGAGAACAGCATAAAGGTAATTGCCCCATGATTCAATTACCTCCCAATAAGTCCGTCCCACAATACCTAGAGATTATAAGAACTACAATTGAAGAGATTTGGGTAGGTACATAACCAAACCATATCAATAGCACTGCAATGAACATATGCATACATGTGTCTTTTTGGCAGAGTAATTTATTCTCTTTTCGATATATACCCGGTAGTAAGGTTGCTGGGTCAAATGGTAGTTTTGTTTTAAGTCGTATGAGAAATCTCCAAACTGGTTTTGACAGTGGCTGAACTAATTTAAATTCCCACCAAGGATATGTAAGCATTCCCTTTTCTCCATAGCCTTGCCAATATCTATCGTTTTTTGACTTTTTAATAAAAGCCATTCTGACTTTTATAAGATGGTATCTCATTGTGGTTCTGATTTACATTTCTATAATGACAAGTGTTGTGGAGCATTTTTTCCTATGTTTGTTGACCACTTGTCTGTTGTCTTTTGGGAAATCTCTGTTCATGTCCCTTGCCCACTTTTTCTTTATTTTTTAAAATTTTCATGGGTACATAGTAGGTGTGTATAATTACAAAATATATAAGATGTTTTCATATAGGCCTTGAGCGCATAATGATCACATCATAGAAAATGGAGTACCCGTCCCCTCAAGCATTCATCCTTTGTGTTACAAATCATCCAATTATACTCTTTTAGTTATTTTTTAATGTACAGTTAAATTATTATTGACTACATTCACCCTGTTGTGCTACCAAATTACTAGGTATCACTCATTCTATTTTTTTGTACTCATTAACCGTCCCTACCCATCCCTTCTCCCCAGTCCCCAACAGCCACCATCCCTCTAATACCCTCCAAGTCTCTGGTAACCATCTTTCTACTCTCTCTCTATGAGTTCAATTGTTTTGATTTTGAAATCCCACAAATAAGTGAGAACATGTGATATTTGTCTTTCTTGCCTGGCACATTTCCTTAGCCTAATGACCTCCAGTTCCATCCATGTTGTTGCAAATGACAAGATCTCATTCATTTTATGGCTCAATAGTTCTCATTTATGTACAAGTACCACATTTTCTTTATTTATTCATCTGTTGCTGGACACTTAGCTTGCATCCAAAATTTTGGCTGTTGTGACAAACATCTGCAACAAACATCTTTGCTCACGTTTTAATGGAAGCATTTGGTTTTTGCTTGTTCAATTGTTTAAGTTTCTTATATATTCTAGATATTAGACCTTTGTCAGATAATGTGAAAATTTTCCCCCATTCTGCAGGCTGTTTACTTTTTTGGTAGTTTCTTTTGCTGTGCAGAAGCTCTGTAGTTTAATTTTGTCCCACTGGTTAATTTTTGGTTTTATTGCAATTGCTTTTGAGGACTTAGTCAAAAATTCTTTCTCAAGGCCAATGTCTAGAGTGGAATTTCGTATATTTTCTTCCAGGTTTCATATAGTTTGAGGTTTTACATTTATATCTTTAATCTATCTTGAGTTGATTTTTTTTGGAAGTTCGGGTCCAGTTTCATTCTTCTGCATGTAGCTAACCAGCTATCTCAACATCATTTATCGAATAGGAAGTCCTTTTCCTATTGCTTGTTACTGCCAACTTTGTAAAAGATCAGATGGCTGTAGGTGTACAGCTTTATTTCTGAATTCCCTATTCTATTCTGTTGGTCTCTGTTTTTATACCAGTACCATGCTGTTTTGATTACTGTAGCATTATAGAATAGTTTCAAGAAGGGTAATGTGATGCCTCTGATTTTCTTTTTGGTTAGAATTGCTTTGGCTATTTGAGCTATTTTTTTGTTTGTTTCATATGAAATTTAGAACAGTTTTTTCTAATTCTGTGAAAAGTGACACTGTTAGTTTGATAGGAATAGCATTGAATTTGTAGATTGCTTTAGGCAGTATTGCCATCTTAACAATATTGATTCTTCTAATCCATGAGCATGGAATGACTTTCCATTTGTTTGTGTCATGTATGATTTTTTTTCAGCAGAGTTTAATAGTTTTCCTTCTACAACTCTTTTACCTGCTTGGTTAAATTTATTCCTAGTATTTTATTTTTTGTGGCTATTGAAAATAGAATTGTTTTCTTGATTTGGATACCAGCTCAAACATTATTGGTGTATAAAAATGCTTTTGTTTTTTGCACAATGACTGTGTATCCTGAAACTTGACTGAATTAAGTGTATCAATTCCAGGAGCCTTTTGGTGGAGCCTTTAGAGTTTTCTAGGTGTAGGATCCTATCATCCCTGAAGAGAGATAGTTTTACTTCTTTTCTTGTATGGATGCCTTTAATTTGAGAGGTGATTTGGCTCCTTCTTTTCTTGTATAGATGCCTTTTATTTATTTATCTTGACTTACTGCTTTGGCTAAGAGTTCCAGTACTATGCTAAAGAGGTGTGGTGAGTGAGCATCCTTGTATTTATCCAGTTCTCAAGGGGAATGCTTTTCGCTTTTACCCATTTTGTATATTAGCTGTGGATTTGTCACAGATGGTTTTTATTACTTTGAGATATAGTCCTGTGATACCTAGTTTTTTGAAGGTTTTTATTGTGAAGGGATGTTGGATTTTATGAAAGGCTTTTTCTGCATCTATTAAGACAATCATATGGTTTTAGTTTACAGTTATGTTTACGTGGTGAATCACATTTATTGATTTATATATGTTGGACCAACTATGCATCCCATGAATTAAGCCTACTTGATTACAGTGAATTAACTTTTAGATTTGCTACTGGATTCAGTTTGCTAGAATTTTGTTGAGGATTTTGGGGGTTTATGTTCATAAGAGATGTTGACCTACAGTTTTTTTTTTATTGTTGCGTCTTGGTCAGGTTTTGTTATCAAGGTGATTCTTGCTTTATAGAATGAGCTAGCAAGGAGTCTCTACTGCTTTATTTTTTTTTTGGAATAATTTCAGTAGATTGGTACCAGCTGTTCTTTGTATGTCTGGTGGAATTTAACTATGAATCCATCTGGACTGGGGGCTGTTTTTGGTTGGTAGGTTTTTTATTACTGATTCAATTCTGGAACTTGATATCAGTTTGTTGAGGATCTCAATTTCTTCCTGATTCAATCTTGGGAGGCTCTGTGTTTCCAGGAATTCATCCATTTCCTCAAGATTTACTAGTATTTTTGCATAAATGTGTTCATAATTGTCTCTAAGGATTTTTGCTTTTCTGTGGGATGGATTGTAATGTCATCTTAATTTCTGACTGTACTTATTTAGATCTCTCTTTTTTTCCTTTGTTAATCTAGCTAGTCTAGTGCTTTCATTTATCCTTTCAAAGAACCAGCTGTTAGTTTTGTTGATTCTTTGTATGGACTTTGGGGTCTCAGTTATATTCACTTCTGTTCTGATTTTATTTATTTATTTTCTTCTGCTAGTTTGGGGTTAGTTTGTTCTTGTTTTTCCCTAACTTCTCTAGTTGTAATATTAGACCATTCATTTGAGATCTTTCTAACTTTTTAAGTTAGTCATTTAGCACTGCAAACTTTCCTCTTAACACTGTTTTTGCTGTATTCCACAGATTTTGGTATGTTGTGTTTCTTTCATTTTTTTTCAAAGAATTTTTTTTATTTCTGCCTTATTTACCCAAATGTCATTCAAGAGAAAGTTGTATAGTATCCATGTAATTGTGTGATTTTGGGGAAACTTGTTGGTATTAACTTCCATTTTTATTCCATTGTGGTCTGAGAATATGGTTGGTATGATTTCAATTGTTTTTGAATTCATTGGGACTTGCTTTATGGCCAAGCATGTGATTGATCTTGGATTATGTTCCATGTGTAGATGGGAAGAATGTATATATTATGTGGTTGACAGGTGGAGTGTTCTGTAGATGTCTTTTAGGTCCAATTGGTCAGGTGTCACATTTAGGTCCAGAATTGTTAGTTTTTCTGCCTCAGTTGTCTGTCTAACACTGTCAGTGGGGTGGTAATATCTCCCTGTATATTGTGTGACTAAGTCTTTTCATAGGCTTAGAAGTAATTGTTTTATGAATCTGAGTGCTCCAATGTTGGGTGTGATAGTTAAGTCTTCTTGTTAAATTCAACCCTTTATCATTATGTAATATCCCTCTTTGTCCATTTGTACTGTTGTTGGCTTAAAGTCTTTTTTATCTGATATAAGAATAGGAAACTCTACTTCTTTTTGTTTTACATTTGCATGATATATCTTTCTCAGGGGATCCTTGATAAGGCAACTAGTACATTATGTGTTGATTATATGTTGTATCTTCTATGGAATGTGAGACAAGAGAGGAGAGGAACAGAAAAAGGAGGCAACCTCTAGAGGAAAAGCCGAAGGAAGATGAAAAAAAGAGAAAGCAGACTCAGGGAGAAGACTGATTAAGTGAGGTTCAGTATCGAGTTTCCCTTTCTGAGCAATCTATCTTTTTGCAGAACTGTAGATTCTTACTTGGTTTTGACATGGCCCATCCTTCAGCACTGCCAGAATTGAAACCAGCATCTTCTGGATGAAAAATCTTCATGTTTACCATGTTTAAGAATGCCAATCATTCACCAGCCTCAATATTCAGACTTGCCTGTCAGTCGGTAATCACGCTGCCAGCAGTCCTAAAAAATATCTGGAGTAAACAATGGATGGATAACAGCTAAACTACTTGACAATACTGAAGTGTCAAGGCAAGGTATAATTTTAATCACAGAAGGCAGATGCGGAAGGAGCATCCCCTTTTTCTTTAACAAGCCCCAGCAATATCTCATTGTCACCTAACACAGCACATACATGGGAATCTCTGTTGTTTAAGAGAGGATTAGTGACAACCATTTTATGATGAAACACTGCTAAAGAGTGGGAGAAAAGAAATGACATTTGGCACCCAAACTTCTTGACTCTCCAAAGCTCTTGGTAATTAATTCCTTTCTAAACTGAAAGGCCAATTTAAAATGGAGAAAACTTATGAAACAGAAGTCACTAGACTATGCCAGCAAACACCTGGAGAGTGTTATAAGTGGTTTTACAAAGAGACTTTACATGCTACATCCTGTTTGATTCTCACAAGAACACCAAAGAGAATATATTTTTATGGCTTCATGTTAATGGGGAACAGAAATCACAAAATTTGGTTGGGTTTATGAAAATAGTAAGAGCCAAAAGTTAGGAACTGATAGCAAATATTACATCAAGTTAGAATAACCTTTTCATTGTAACATAGCTTCCTCCTGGAAAACAGAGCTCTGTATTTTTTTTAAAAATCCTATCTGGGACATTTTGCAGGGTAGACTGGGATGTGCTCGTGAAGGAGTTGAGGTGACTTTGGCCTTGGTTGTGCATTGATTTTTGAACCTCAGAGGTTATGGTTGCTAAGAGCAAGGACTTTTCTTGGTATGACTTCAGAGACCATGATATAAATTCTGGGACCTTTTTCCTGCCTCCAGTGACTCCTTGCTGGCATATTGTACCACTCAATGGCTAATATATCTGGGAGACTTGGCACAGAACTTTGGAATGAGCAGATTTTCCTTGTGTTGGGCCCTGTGTAATGGTTGCTTGCTTCCTCCTTCCACTGCCAGAAAATGAGTCCTTTCATGAGGGCATTTGAAGGAGATGCTTTTTGTTTAGTGATTTTCTGCACCAGCAGTTTCCTCATTTAGAGATTGAAATGGATATACTTCACCTTGGGAAGTGATGTTCTAGAATCTGTTCCCTTTCTGTGAGCAGCCAGGTGGCAGGGACACTGCAAATATAGAATGAGAGAGGACACAGCTTTGCAGAGGAGAAAAGGGTCTGTGTGAAGAGTGTCAAGTCCAGGGGACGAATCTAGCTGTTCCTTCCAGAACTTCAATAACATAACCAATTTTGCCTGCCAGGACAGTGGCAAAGAAACCCTATAGAATGTAGAGAGTCAAAAATGTGGTTTCTACTGGGGCTTTTTTAAAATGCTTGTTAATTGGCATCTTCAATATTTGTGAATGTACAACTTGCATAAAAATTTAGTAGAACAACTTAACTAAGGGACCATAGTGGGTACATTAGTGAAGATTTTGACAACCTGGGGATTTAACCAAAAGGGAAACAACCACATGTGGAGAGGCACATAAAACTGAATCGAAGTTCACCACAACACAAATATCATTGCATTGAATGACAGTCACTTGGCAACATGGTGTACATACAACAGTATGCTCTCTTCAGGTGCATTGTGCATTAAGAGACTGTGTTTTGGGGTCAAAAACAGAACTGTCTCAGCTTAAGCAAGACACAGTTCTGGATTGAAATCCCTACTCTGCTACTCATAAACTACATGGGCTTTGAAGAGTCATTTAACCTCTACAAGCCAGAGTTTTCTCACTTGTGAAATGGAAATAATAATAATGATACCAATTTGTAAGTATATAAAGCACTTGATAAGTGGCAGTTAACATTGCCACTATTTTTTAACTCAAAAAAGACTTTATATTGGTTATATTAGCATTACTTTTTGTTATTCATGGTGCATATTTTCAGGTCACTTGTTCTGCATACAATTTTAAAAGGCTGGCACGTTGCTTTTAGATGTGCTCTAAGAGGACTGGTAATAGAGAATATGGTCAAGAGGTGGCCCCTCTTTATTAGGAATAGCAGTAGAAAGTCTCAAAATTATGCCAGATTTTGTAATTACCTCATTGTTGAGGTATGATTTGCGACTAAATTGATTGTCCATGGTTCACCAGCACTCTGAGTTTACACTCCACACTGCCATGGCATGTATGACCTGGTCTATAGTATTAGGTACTTGTTCATATAGAATCTCCCATTTCTTTAGTTATTTTGAAGAAAAAGATCTACACTGACTACATAAGCTCATTACATCTTACGTAATTTCTTTTCAAATTGATATTTTTCTCCTAGATCTATTGCAGACCAGCCACAGCCTTCATGAGTTATTTGCAAAAGCATAGATTTCTGGACACTTGGAGTAAGGTTAAAATTAATGAAAATATTAAACAAATATATATATATATATATGGTTCTTGACATTTACTAGGCATTGTTCTAGGCACTTTAAACATATTATCTTAGACAAGGGCAGGAGAGGCTGCTGGTCTGAGTCAAGTGCGTTAGGGGGCCCTGCTCTGAGCCTTTTGCAGTTATGCCCTTCATCATGGGCAAAGAATCAATGGGGTTAGGGAGACATCCCTAGCTGGAGCCAGAGGCATGGCCAAGGGATGGTGGCATGTTGGCTGCTTGTGGGAGTCACAAACTCCCAGGTACTCATGGAGCCAGGATGGTATAATCAAGTGCATTTGAAGCCCTTTCTTGTAAAGAGAGTGCGTAGGGGAGGAAAGGAATGTTTGTCACTCTCCAGCTGTCCTGGTACCGCCATGTTCCTGCCTGGTAGTCTGAGAATGCTAGATATGTACTTTCTTTGTTTTTCTTGGATGATAGAAGATATACCAGGGTGCTAGCTAGATTTATGACCTTTAAATGAACAGTGAGTATGTGAGCCTTCACTTATACTATTTCCTCGGGACGCACCAATGTTAGAGGTAGACTAATCAAGGCACGTAGAAGTTAAATGATTTGTCCAACATCACAAAGTAAGAAAGTGGTAGAACTGTGATTTAAAAACAGGCACTCTGGCTCCAGAGTCTGCACTTTCACATTGTGATATCTTTGTAGCTGCTGAGTTTAAGCAATCTGCAGATAGGATCATGACCTCTCACCCTCATACCTCATTACCCTCAAGTAATAATCTTGCAGGAAGATCTAAAATTTCTGTGCTAGTGAAGAGGGCACAGCATGGGATCCTGAGCAGCCATTGCCACACTGTGTTCAGGGAGATGCACAATTTCTGACTCAAGCCAGTGAAGGAGCAAGATGTAGCCAGAGTGGCAGACTCCAGATCATCCTGAGGAGACACAATTTCAACCATCAGAGAAATTGGCATCCTGGATAGGAAAGAAATAAGGATTCTATTACAAGAAAGGAAAATTTGGTTAAAAGGTACTGGTATGGTAAAATGAACCTGGGGTTGGAGTCAGGCCTGGGTTGAATCTATTGAGTTACTGAGTGACTTTGACAAGTTACTTAATCTTGCCAGGCCTCTGTTTCCTCATTTTTAAAGATGGAGAGAACAGAAATTCCATGTAAAACTGTTAGCACAGCACCTGACACATGAAGGCACTCCATAAATGGAGATCAGAATGATTACAGGAGTAGCAGCAATGATAGAAATAATAATAACAGTTAATGATCACATAGTGTTTACTACATGCCAGATACTCTGCATTTTCACTCTTTCATCTTGAGAAGAAAATAATCAGGAAGTTCCATTATTATTATTTCCCTTTTACAAATGAGGAAACTGAGGCAATGGGCAGTAAGTAACTTGCCCAAAGTCACTGGGATGACAAAGTGGCACAGACAGATTCTAATCCAGGGATCAGCAAACTTTTGCTATAAAAGACAAGATAAGTGTGTGAGGCTTTAAGGGCTTGTAGGATGGTTTCTGTTGCAGCTACGCCACCTAGTTCTTGTCATGTGAAGGCTGCTATCAACAATACATAAATGAACACAACTGTATTCTAATAAAACTTTATTTATGAACACTGAAGTTGGAATTTCATATATTTTTATGTGTCATAAAATATTTCCTCTTCTTTTGACTTTTTCCCCAATAATTAGCTTGTAGGTCATACAAAAATGGGAAATGGGCTATGTTTGATCTGCAGATCATAGTTTACTGTTTCTTGTTATTAAGCGGGCCACAGGGGGCCTACATGGTACAGAAACTGACCTTTGAGGGATATTGGAAGGAATCATATGATAGAGGGAAAATAACCCATTTCTGAGAGAGGAACTCTTGGAAAGAATGAAGGGAACTGAGGAGAGCGACAGCCAGAAACAATCACTGTTTTGAAGGAATATGGTGAGGAACTGAGGAAATCAATGTTGACAGCCCATTTAAAGCTATTTCTAGTTTTGTGATGTAGTAAGCTTTGCAGCTAAGGTAAGGTAACACAACTTGGCCTAAACTTGTTTTGTGGGGCTGAGTGGGAGAGAGAAGGGACTAGGTAGTTTTCAGGCCTGAGTAAGCTGTTTTCCAGTAATAAAGAACTGACAGGTAGAAAAGTCTGTGTATCCACTGCTTGTTTTTATTGATGCATTATCCACATACACATCCTGCTCATCAACAAAGAGACATTAGTGAAGTTCTTACATCAGGCAATACATGTTATGGTGGGTTTATATACTGTATGGAGAGAGATTTTGTCCCCCAAGAGCTCACAATTTTAAGAAATTTTCTACCTATCAGGTTAATACTTCTCTTTCTTTAGGGCATACTGGAACAAATACTGAAAATCCTGTCAGTGGATTCTGTGTTTGTCTAAAATTAAGACCTAGGCTAGGTGGAGAAACTTGATTAATTCTATGAGCAGAACCAGGCCTTTCTACACAGTTAAGAGTGGCTGAGATGCTGCTCCCAGCCTCTCACCTCTTCCCACCCACTTCTTTCTTTTTCAACAACCTGCTGGTGATTAGTAATTTTAACTATTGTTCTGTCTATGAGAGCAGCCTATCTTTTATTTTTAAGTTGGAGGAATATAAGAATAACAACAACCAAAAAAAAAAAAAGATAATAGAAAAGGAATTAAGTAGTGAGATAGAAAGCATTTTAAGTCACCCCAATCCACTAAGAAGTTTCCTTTAGACATGGTCTCCAGTGTTTAAGGGTAAACTTTAGACCAGAATCTGGACATTTAGGTGTACATCTAACCTAGGATCATTTTTAATACCTTGTTGTTTCTGAGATTCTTAAATCCTCATTTCTCCATTCAGAAAGAGTACATTACATTTCATATATTGTCCTAAACATTTCTTTTAGGAAAACATCAGCCTTGCTTGGAAAACTGCATTATCTAGATTACATCCTTTGGGGCTATGTGATTCTGATTCTAGGGTAGCCATGTTACAACTCTGTAGGCGGCCCATACCTGAGAGCAATGCAAAATCATTCTTGACTAAAGACAACAAATTCTTTTCAGTGGAAATTGAACTGACTTCTCTTCCCCATTGAGGAAGAGCTAGTTTTACCCTCATTTGCACATTCCATTCAAAATTCCTAATCTATAAATGATCTGATCTTTGGATTTCCCTTTGAACTGGTGATAATATCTGATGAGTTCTCTAATTAAGAAGTTAAATAGAATAATTTACATATGTTCATTTTGTATCTGTGTAAGAATCTTGATTTTACCTTCTCTTAAAAATTATCCTTTAACATTTTCTTCTAGTTTGCAGCTTCAGGAGTTCAGTAACTCTGTCACCAGTGTCACTTGCCAAGACGTAGCTAAATAAAACACATTTGCCCATCTTATTTCTACAGCTTAATCCCATCCTCATAATCATATTAAATTTTATGTTAACCTGCTTCAGAGCTCTGGGGAGTGGAGAATAACACTGTCTTTCTGGATTGGGGAAATACTTTTAAATAGCCCAGAGACACAGTATTCTATATAACAGCATAAAGGCAACGATTACAGCATTTCAAAACCTTTCCTTCTATATTACCTCCAGCTAATAAGCTTTGCAGAATCAAGGTTCGTTCTACCCTAACAGCTTAAAATAAAATGTTCTCTTTTTGTGTTGTTCTGTCCATCCCTCTTAAAAATCATGATGTAAATGTCAAAACTGTTTTGGGTTTTTACAGATCGAAATAATTGACCAAAGAAACAAAGTTTTAAACAGTGAAAACTGTACACTTCTATGAGAACATTAGTGCAAAATGTTCTTTCTGCTTGGCTGGCTAGAATGAAGCCTTATGTAGAAAGAGCATAACTCTATTACTCAATGATGGCCACTTGGTATAATGCACTCTCTTGAAATAGGTTTAAGAAGCTAGCAGAATTAGTTGATTATAATTCAGAATAATGAGATCAGCAGATGAAGTTAGAACAATAAACCATGCCGTTGAGTTAGGCAGACTCTGATGGATGCTTTTCTGCTCCCACATTATGTCCACCTGAAGCTTGGCCTGGGTATCCCCATTCACAGCACGGCAGCCCTTCTGAAAGACACTTACTATGAGTGATTTCCTGAAATATCAGATGAGTTACATGGTCTCATTTTATTAGGAAATGGAACCCCCATCCCTGGCTATTCTCAATCAATTAATGAGCAATACGTGACCAGCAATGTGCTCCAAAGTGTTGACAGGCATATGGAAGTATACCTACCTGGCCTCACGATGCCTATAATTTTGTTGGAGAGAGAAATCTAACCCAACTATAGCAATAAGAAAACAATTTATTGTTTACCTGAGATATTGATTTTGAGTGCAGTTATGCACAAAATAGTAATGAGGCATTGCCTCACAGATAACAAAAGACATTTGAGATACATATTGCATGATTTGAAAGTTGGATATTGAAGGTAGAAGATACAGGATGAGCAAAGGCAGAAAGGTTAAAAAAGGATGGCACATGTAAAATTTAGGGGCAGATGGTACTGGTATGAAGGACGCACTTTATAGAGTAATAAAAAGTAAAATTGGGTTGGAAAGAGAGAGAATGGGAACCTCAGTTGACCTAGAGGTGTGGAAAGAGGAGTCTTCTGGATTTGGCACAAAAGCCAATCAAGGTCATTTCGGGATAAGGAGTGGAAAATAACAAAGTGTTCAGTTATGCAAGGTAGTTCGAAAAAGAAAGTCCATGGAGAAAATAAAAAAGATGGACTGTGACCAGGTCCTCCATTAGAGATAGCATTACTCAAATGAAAATATAGAAAATCTAATACGTATTTTAAAAGAGCGTATGGTAAGATTTTAATGCCTTAGAATAAACATTTATTTAATGTATCTATGTATAAGGTACTGTGACAAGCATTGCAGGGAACCTTAAGATGAGCAAGGCAGTCCTCTCTTTTATGAGTTTAGAGTCTAGAATGGGGAGTTAGCACTGTACTGGGCAAGGCATGTTCATGCATGCTTCTCAAAAAGGTATTAAAGCTATGCAGAAAGGATAGGTATTTACTTTACCTAAGGTAATTAGGCAGAGTTTCATGAAGGCTAACTAAAACTCTAAAAACTGGATATTAGAAAAAGCTGGAAACATCATGGGCATAACATTCTTCAAAAAATGGAGACACAGTTGGAATTTAGGACATAAGACTGGTTCATGGGGAAAGATGAAGAGGGCATCAATCAGGCAAGGAATGTGGAAGGCACAACATTATGCAAGGTCTAAATATGAATTTAAACTTCGTCCAGACTCCTTTTATGGGAACATCATAAAACATTTTGTAAAAAAACTTCATCATTCAAGCCCATTCATGATAATGGTAGCCCTGATCATGGTTCCAGCATGGATTGTGGTAAGGAATTACAGGAATGATTGGTGATGAGGAGGTCAGTTAGAAGTAAAGTTAACTGGAAACAGTGAAAAAAGTCACAATGGTGGAAATAATTTAAGAATCCTTGCAGAGGTAGCATGTTTACAGCCTGACTATTAACTGGACATAAAATTAAGCAAGAAGGTGCTTTCCATAAAACTAAAATTTTGTTTGTACAGTAAGTGGGTGGTAACATCAATTAAATCAGGAATATGGAACTAAAGCAGATTTGGGAAGAAAAAGAATGACTTCTGTTGTAGACATAGTGAGTTTGAGTTACCAATAGGTCATCATTACAGAAATGTCAAAAGACAAATAAAATACTTACTTGGAACCCAAAGGAAAACTCAAGATTATAGGTGTAGAATGAGTTTTGTCCACAGAAGGGTGTTAATGTCTGGCATTTAATGAAATTACTCCAGAATTAGAAGACCAAAGTTGTGGGCTAAGGATTGGACCCTGGCCTAGGGAATAAAAAATTTAGTGGGTAAAAAAGGGGAAAAAACATTAAAGTTAGAAAAGAATTAGAGAACAATGGGTAGTGTTATTGTTAAAGGCAGATATTGAGAGGTTTTCTGGATAAAGGGGTTGGTTGGTCATATATACTGACAAGTGAGGGTCATGACTGATAAATATTACTGGATTTGTCATCTAGGAAGCCTGTGGTGACTTTAGTGGAGTGTAATTTTAGATAAACTTGTGATGGTGAAAGTCAAATTGTACCAGTTGACAAAAAAATAGAGATTACAAACTACTCTTTCAAAGAGTTTTTCATTGGAAAAAAGAAAGCTGACCATTTTAGCTTGCAGGGGCCACAGAATTGGCAAGAAGAATTAGGGGCAACTTTATATGAGCAGGGGAAAAAATCAGTGGAAAAAAATTGAAGCTAGAGAAGAGATGTCAGAATAATTGATGAAAGAGATATGAGTAAGAATACTATCATAGCAAAAGCAAACTCAAGGTGTTAGCCTGTGTGGGAGAAATCACTTTTATTTTTCTTCTCAGACATTGTTGGACTAAGGTCATTTAATTTTTTGACAAGATTCTTGGACCTTTAGATAAAGGTGTATGAATTGTATGTAGTGAACCAACAGATAGTGCCTTAGCTACATGCTGCCTGCGACCCACAGTGTGAACTCACTCAATCCAATTGTGAATTTTCTGTATTGACCTCATTGTCCCAGACTTGGCTCTTCCCTCAAATACCAGTCCATTAGACAGTCTGTTGGACTGTGTGCTTGGCTTTCAATCTTACTTTAATACCTGGTACCCACCTCTGAGATCACTTTGAATTCCACACATCAAATTGCAGATCATTCCCCCTGTCCCTTTTTGTTCGGCAAAGATCAAACACACTCTGAGCCCAGTGCATTCTAGAGGCGATTGCAAGGCCCAAGTCAACCCAGAAGTGAACTTCTGGAGAACTGAAGAGCTCAAGCTTAGCTGGATGACTCATGGACATAAATCCCCCCAACTCTGAAATACTGAGGTTCTTTGAGAAAATAGATCTGATTAAAAGAGGAAAATTGTGTTTCCAATTCTGTTGAGATTAATGAGACCATAGAACATCTTTAGAGAATTAGCAATGTGGCCTTGGGTTCCACATAAGAAGCCTCTAGTTCTTTCTAAGTTGTAAAAATGGATACTACTACCCATCCCTGAAATAAATTCACGTATATATTCATATATGCATACATGACTCAGGAGTAGTCTGTCTCTTTTCTCCTCTCTATCTCTCTCTCTGGGTAGGTAGATATATATTATCTTTAGTTCCATCCATATCTTCCTTAATATCTTTTTTTGTCTGTGTCCCTTTCATATATATCCAAATGAGTTTTAGCAAGATTATTTAGCAAAGAATATTAAGCGCTCAGTTAATTCTGTCTGGCAATAATGAGTTGCTTCCAAAACAATTTTATGTAGGCTCAGAGTTACTTTATTTGGTTTAAATAAACAAGTTCTCAAATAGCCCGCAGCTTCCTGGCCTGAACTTTGGATGACATATACAGCCCATGCCCAGCGTCCAGCAGGCAGGGTGATGGGAAGCAGAGCCTCCTAAAAGCTTGTGGGAAGCTCGCAGATTATCTTTCAAGGTAACCCAAGTTTTTCATCTCCGGGGACTACATTTTAAAATAGCCAAAGCTATAAAACCTCCTTGGACTTTCTTTATTGCCTTCGTTTCCACTTATGGCTGTAAGTGTAAGTGATTACAAAGATTCACTCCACCAAAGGACCATGGAGAATTGACTAAAATGGAACAAAATCATAGGGTGAACTGAAGGTTTTCTATTTGTACAAGTGTTGAATTAGTACATCTAAGAGATCTGTGGAAATGAATAGATTTGATACAGTCCTTTAATGGGTCCATCCAGGAAATCCTCCTGAATGGGAACTGAAGACTTGGCTCATGTTTTCCTCATAAGGAGTTAGCCTCATGTCAGCTGAAGGTAATATAATAAGAATAAAATATTATCTCTAGCTATGCTAGATTCACCAATACCACCAAAGTTCTTCCTGTGATACTGACTGCTATGAACCACTGAGTCGCAGAACAAACCTTTTTATCCTGCTCTAAGTAAACATTCTCTCCAGGCCAAGCGTCTTCAGCAGCAGTGGTTCAGAGTTCAGCTTCTGTAATGAAACCATTTTTATGCTGCCTGTATTCAGAACAACTCTGTCCCTCATTAGCTGTTGGACCTTGGGCAGGTAGTTTAATCTCAAAGTCTTAATTTCTTCTTCTGTAAAAATTATGTGTGTGATTTCTTCTATTTGCCCCTCCAGATTCATTAACCAACCTTCTTGTCCTCTTATGAACTCCAAAAGGCACACAATTACAGATAGAATGGACACTTAACCTATTGTTCAAAATGGAATGCTTAGGTGTAAAAGAAAGGGACTACCAGTATTTATGCCAGAAAAAGGATACAAGTTGGTACTGTTCCAGACAAACCTGGATATATGGTTAGCCAATAAATAGGCTATGTCAGTGGCCTCATTTGCCTCCTGGCTTCTGAATAGCTGGCAGAAGATTGGAAGAGGGAAAACATGATGCCACGGTATTGACTGCCCTGGCTTTCTCTTTGTAGTATTGCCAAGGCTGGCTATGCCCATGAATCTGGGGTCAAAGAACTGCAGGTGGTTTCATCATGCACCTTTCTCCAGGTTCCAATAACTGCTTCCTTTCCTCCTGCTTTCAGGCCTAGGGCCCTCCTGCTACCCCAGTCACCACTGCACCTTGCATTAGCAGCCCCAGCATACTACACTGTCACCTGTAGTTTCCCTACATTATGCCCACAACTTGGTAAATAGCTCCTTTATTAAACCTTCTCCAGATGATCTCTATTTGAGTGTACTCTTTGTTTATTGCCAGGATCCTGAGGGATACAAATCCAGCAGGATTGTACCCACCTTCCAGAGTTCTAAATTGAGGTGATCCATGGAACCTGCATAACAGCAAGGAATCCTTAAAGAGTGGTAATTGTAGATTATAAATTGTGCTTTTTAAAGGAGTGTTGGACGCTCCATCTATTTGGTCCTTGGAACATGTATCACAAGGGAGTACCATCGTTATTCCACTTAGTTGAGGAAACTGAAGCTAATTGAGTTAAATGATTTGTCCAAGTTTATAGCACCAAATAACAATTTGATATTTGAACCCAGGCCTCTTGAGTCCAAAGCCATGTTCTTCTCTTACTGGGCCACATTGTAATAAGACTTCCAGCCAAGAAAATCTCACTGTATTTTTCCTCGACCTTCTCAGACATAATCATGAAGCATCACCATTAATCATCAGTCAACGGAGTTGTTCTTTAAGTCTGAATAAAATTACAATTTGTTGGGGTAGTAAAAAGTCAAGATATTGAGCCGGGGGGAAGAACTATTGTGTCATAAACTCCAAATGGGCCCTGCTCTCCTTAGCTTTTTCCCATAAGTTTAGGTAATGGTTACATTTATGCTGTGACTCTGAGCAATCAATTTATACAACCCCCAAATGCCTGCCAAATATTTCTAGAAATCCTTAAAGGGGCACCTCCCAAGCTAGTCCATTATCCGGAGTCACTGAAGACCCCTGCCCAGTTTCTTCTCCATCGCTCTCACTCCCTGTCCTCGATGCTGCTGTCTTCAAAGTAGCTTAGAGAAGCCTGTTATAGCCTCTGCTGCTGGTGCCATGATAAACAGGCAAAAGTTTCTGCCAAGGTCACTGTATCTAACTATTCCGAATACTTTCAATCTTTTCAGAACAAAGAGAAGGACTTCCTCCTTTTTAAAAACACACTGGTCTGCGAGTCCTTGAGGCAATAATATTTGTACCAACATTTCACAAGCTCTCAAGAATTCTTCCATTGCTGTCTGGTGCCCATCCCTCAAGTCACAAGGATATAGGCTCTGTCACAAGGGGCTGGATAAGAAAGAAACTCTGAGAATGATGGTTTCCAAAAAGAAAGAAACTCTATTCTTTGCCTTTCCCCACCCTCAACTCTCAGTCAGCCATTTCGTACTCCCAGTAGCTGCCACTCACACAATGCAGCACTGATAACCCCATTCATAACACATGATGGATTCAGACCCTGGGTAGGTGGTGCACTAGCAACCCCTGCATCCCAACCAGTAAACCCCAAATGTCCTGTTACAGTGGATGTTCTTTCAGGTTTATTGTTTCAGAGTATGCAAAAAGCATCAACTCCTGCAACAGAAGATCTCCCCAAGCAGCCTTGTTAGTAGAAAAAAATGTCCCAATTACTATAAGAACAAGTCTCTTCTGTCTGAGGGTCAACTTGGCCATCTTTCTGCACAGATCAAGTGGCATTTAGGAACTAAGCAAAGTAGGAATTTAGAAACTGTGTTCCCACCACACTTCTGCTATTTATTGACTTGATGCTTGGCTTTGATCAAGTTACTTAACCTCACTATGCCTTTTGTTCCTCATCTGGAATCAAAGAAGAACTAAAAATACTTTCCTCATGGGGGAGTTGTGTGAATTAACTAACTAATGATGGAAATTTTCCATATAAATGCTAAGTAGGCTTACTATTCTTATAGTAGGAGACTACTGATGTGCTCCAGAGTAACATACCTGTTTGGGATACACCTAAATATAAAACTCAGCGCCTTCTCAGTTCCCAGAGCCCCCCTCCCTCATGGGAAGCATTCACAATGCAGTAGCCATTGTTGAAGAATTGAGGATAACATAGAAGGCTCCCACTTCACAGCCACACAAACAAGTTCAAGTTGAGTATGGATGATCCCTGTTCCATCAGTTCTTTCACCTCCAGGGTCTTTTTGTTGATTGTATCATGGCTCAGCCTTACATCATTTGTCTGGTAACTTTGGTCCCCTGTCACGCTTTCTCCCATTCTTTTCAAAAACAGAACAAACTTTCTCTTATTTTCTCATGCAGAGTAACAAAGCCATTGCTTTTGTCATTTGGCTCCTGGATATTCATGCCAGCAGTCTCACCTTGCATCTCAAAATATCAAGTTCTTTTCCCCAAAAGATGATTTCTTCCCAAGGAGAATTTCATATCAGCTCTTGAGATAGCATTCTTCTACCACCATGTGTGCTCTCCCTATACAATTAGATTTTCAGCTATAAGAAGGTGGATCACTTCTCATTCTTATATTCTTTTTTTAATATTTTAAGGTCTGAGGTACATGTGCAGAACTTGCAGGTTTGTTACATAGGTATTACACGTGTCATGGTGGTTTGCTGCATCCATCACCCCATCATCTACATTAGGTATTTCTCCCAATGCTATACCTGCCCCATGCCTCTATCCCCTGTTATCCTTCTGGTAGCCCCCTACCCACCAACAGGCCCCAGTGTGTGATGTTCCACTCCCTGTGACCATGTGTTATCATTGTTCAACACCCACTTATGAGTGAGAACATCAGTGTTTGGTTTTCTGTTCTTGTGTCAGTTTGATGAGAATGATGGTTTCCAGCTTCATCCATGTCCCTGCAAAGAACATGAACTCAACTTTTTTATAGCTGCATAGTATTCGATGCTGTATATGTGCCACATTTTCTTTATCCATTCTGTCATTGATGAGCATTTGGGTTGGTTCCAAGTCTTTGCTATTGTAAACAGTGCTGCAGCAAACATACATGTGCATGTGTCTTTATAATAGAATGATTTGTAATCCTTTGGGTATGTACCCAGTAATGGGATTGCTAGATCAAATGGAATTTCTATTTCTAGGTCCTTGAGGAATCGCCACACTGTCTTCCACAGCAGTGAACTGATTGACACTCCAATCAACAGTGTAAAAGCGTTCCTATTTTTCCAAATTCTCTCCAGCATCTGTTGTCTTCTGATTTTTCTATGATCACCTTTCTAACTGGCATGAGATGGAATCTCAATGTGATTTTGATTTGCATTTCTCTAATGACCAATGATGATGAGCTTATTTTCATGTTTGTTGGCTCCATAAATGTCTTCTTTTGAAAAGTGTCTACTCATATCCTTTGCCCACTTTTTGATTTTTTTTTCTTGTAAATTTGTTTTAGTTCTTTGTAGATTCTGGATACTAGCCCTTTGTCAGATGGGTAGGTTAACAAAATTTTTTCCCATTCTGTTGGTTGCTGGTTCACTTTAATGATACTTTCTTTTGCTGGGCAGAAGCTCTTTAGTTTAATTAGATACTATTTGTCTATTTTGGCTTTTGTTGCCATTGCTTTTGGTGTTTAAGTCATGAAGTCCTTTTCTATGCCTGTGTCCTGAATGGTATTGCTTAGGTTTTCTTCTAGGGTTTTTGTGGTGGTAGGTCTTATGTTTAAATCTTTCATCCATCTGGGGTTAATTTTTGTGTAGGGTGTAAGGAGGGGATCCAGTTTCAGCTTTCTGCGTATGGCTAACCAGTTTTCCCCACAGCATTTATTAAACAGGGAATCCTTTCCCCATTGTTTTTGTTTCTCAGGTTTGTCAAAGATCAGATGGTTGTAGATCTGTAGCATTATTTCTGAGGTCTCTGTTCTGTTCCATTGGTTTATATCTCTGTTTTGGTACCAGTACCATACCGTTTAGATCAGTGTAGCCTTATAGTATAGTTTGAAGTCAGGTAGCATGATGCCTCCAGCTTTTTTTTTCCTTTTTTTTTTTTTTTTTTTTTTGCTTAGGATTGTGTTGGTTATGTGGGCTCTTTTTTGGTTCTATATGAAGTTTAAGGCTTTGTTTTTATTCAATACTGTGAGGAAAGTCAATGGTAGTTTGATGGGGATAGCAATGAATGTATAAATTACTTTGGGCAGTATGGCCATTTTCACAATATTGATTCTTCCTAACCATGAACATGGAATGTTTTTCCATCTGTTTGTGTCCTCTCTTATTTGCTTGAGCAATGGTTTATAGTTCTCCTTGAAGAGGTCATTCACATCCCTTGTAAGTTGTATTCCTAGGTATTTTGTTCTCTTTGTAGCAATTGTGAATGGGTGTTCACTCCTGATTTGTCTCTCTGTTTGTCTGTTATTGGTGTATGGGAATGCTTGTGATTTTTGCACATCGATTTTGTAGCCTGAGATTTGCTGAAGTTGCTTGTCATCTTAAGGAGATTTTTGGGCTGAGATGATGGGCTCTTGTAAATATATAATCATGTCACCTGCAAATAGAGACAATTTAACTTCCTCTTTTCCTAATCGAATACGCTTTATTTCTTTTTCTTGCCTAATTTTTCTGGCCAGAACTTCCAATACTATGTTGAATAGGAGTGGTAAGAGACGGCATCCTTGTCTTGTGCCAGATTTCAAAGGGAATGCTTCCAGTTTTTGTCCATTCAGTATGATATTGGCTTTGGGTTTGTCATAAATAGCTCTTATTATTTTGAGATATATTCCATCGATACCTAGTTTATTGAGAGTTTTTAGCATAAAGGTTGTTGAATTTTGTCAAAGGCCTTCTCTGCATCTATTGAGATAATCATGTGGTTTTTGTCTTTGGTTCTGTTTATGTGACAGATTACATTTATAGATTTGCATATGTTGAACCAGCCTTGCATCCCATGGATAAAGCCAACTTGATAGTGATGGATAAGCTTTTGATGTGCTGTTAGATTGAGTTTACCAGTATTTTATTGAGGATTTTCGCATCAATGTTCATTACGGGTATTGGCCTGAAATTTTCTTTTTTAGTTGAGTCTCTGCCAGGTTTTGGTATCAGGATGATGCTGGTCTCATAAAATGAGTTAGGGAGGATTGCCTCTTTTTCTATTGTTTGGAATAGTTTCAGAAGGAATTATACCAGCGCCTCTTTGTACCTCTCATGGAATTTGGCTGTGAACCCATCTGGTCCTGGACTTTTTTTGCTTGGTAGGCAATTGCTGCCTCATTTTCAAATCTTGTTACTGGTCTTTTCAGGAATTCAACTTTTTCCTGGTTTAGTCTTGGGAGGGTATAAGTGTTCAGGAATTTATCCATTTCTTCTAGATTTACTGGTTTATTTGCATAGAGGTATTTGTAGTAACCTCTGATGGTAGTTTGTATTTCTGTGGGATCAGTGGTGACATCTTCATCATTTTTTTATTGGCATCTATTTGATTCTTCTCTCTTTTCCTTTTTATTAGTCTGGCTAGTGGTCTATGTATTTGGTTGGTTTTTTCAAAAAACCAGCTCCTGGATTTATTGATTTTTTTTTTTGAAGGATTTTTGTGTCTCTCTCTCCTTCATTTTTGCTCTGATCTTAGTTATTTCTTGTCTTCAGCTAGCTTTTGAATTTGTTTGATCTTGCTCCCTAGTTCTTTTAATTGTGACATTAGGGTGTTGATTTTAGATCTTTTCTGGCTTCTCCTGTGAACATTTAGTGCTATATATTGTTAATGCTCAATACAGTTTAGGGTCTGTTGAGGCTTACTAATGATGGTGATGACTACTGTATGCAAAGCTCTATGGTTGGCACTGTGGGGAGCACAGAAGTCAATGTGATATGGATTCTCACCTCAGGAAGTTCATGGTCTAACATAAGAGTTGAGAATTTAGGTATGATGATGATGATGAGGAGGAGGAGGATGGCAACTAACATTAAGGTAGAGGACATGGGAAATAAACCATGTGCTATTAAGTTGTGAGGAATCAAAGTTGTCTTGGCTAAATAGTCCAATACATAAATATTCAGGAGCAAATTATACTGGTTGTAGATTTATAGAATTGTCTTAAAAGTTGAAGATTTCACATAATGACCAAATGTTATAAGCAGTTGATTATTTTCTTGTATAAAGTTTATCATAAAGTTTGATTAATGGGCACAAATAAACAGACAAAAGAAATTAAGACCTGGTGTTTGATAGGTCAGTGGGGAGCTATAGTTAACAATAATCAGTGTACATTTCAAAATAGCTAGAAGAGAATAATTCAAATGTTTCTAGCATAAAGAAAAGGTAATTATTTAAGGTGATGGATATTCCAATTATCCTGATTTGATTTTTAGACATTATATGAATGTATCATACTATTACATGTACCCTAAAAATAATGTACATCTATTTTGTATCAACTAAATACCCAAGAAATTACATTTATGTCAATATTTTTATATTAAGTAATTAACATTTTAAAAATATTTCAAATTCAGAAAGACGTCTAAAGAATAATATGACCAACTCCTTCTAAGTATCACTCTACTTAAGAAATAAAACATTAATGACACATTGAAGCCTACTGGGTGCCACTCCCTCATCCTATTATCCTTCCTTCCTATCAGAGATAACTCATCTGTAATACTTAAATTTTCAATTTGTACTTTCCCAGATCATACTGTAATAAAAACTTGTACCACAGGCTCTTTGGAGACAGACATGTATTACAAATGTTCAGAGCCTTTATTTAACTTCCATTACCCAGGACAAGATGGGATCCTAGTTGTCTTTCTTTCCCATTGGGTAGATATTTTACTAGTGCACATTTTAACGAAGGATGTAACCCTTCATGGGTGGTGGCTTTCCAATGAGTTATCAATTCCAGCTCCCCGCCATATGTGGGCTGAAAGCCTGCCTTATCTCCTGGAATAGATCAGGCCCTGAGAACATAAACCCCATAGTTACTCACCCTCCCAACCTCAGCTCCCTTTTCCCCACACAGGCAGACAGAAGTTTCTTTTTAGTTTACGTTTCTAATTTCCAGTTTCTTGTTAATTTCTGGTCTCTGGAAGTTCCCTTTCTTTTCTTGTGAACTTAGTTATAAATTTAAGAGTACGTATTCTATTTTTATTCAGGGTTTTTAGTCTTTCATATTGTCATAAATGTAAGTCGCTCATAGATATTTCCAACTATAAGGTCTACCTTGTAGTTCCCAAGATGAACAAGTTTGTTTGGTACTCAGGCCCTATCATTCACCAAGCAGAAGCCTTTTGCCTTCTATACATTTCTCGGCTGCACCCAGAACTTCCCACTCTGCTGTTCTAACTGGAACACCAGTTCCCAAATACTTTCTTCTTATCATAGTTGAGGTCTCAGCTCAAATGTTTTCTCATTAGGGAGACCCTCGCTGATCACTCTATCCAAAGTGATCTGTCAATGAGGTATCCCCAGTTGCTTCCTATTTTATTGGCTTATTTCATTGTTTTTGCAATACATTCCCTTATTTGAAATTATCATCTCAATTTTTCTGTTTACTTGTTGAATGTTATTTCCACCTTTCATAGTCTGAAGTCTTTGAGAAGAGGAACCTTGATGATCTGATTTACTGTGGTATTATATATGCCTGGAACAGTAATCAGCATAGTGCAGTCTTTCAATAAATAGTTATTATTTTTGATATAATAATTTCAATATAGGTAAGACAGAAAAAGCTAACCATGAACGATTTTATATCTTTTTCTATGTTTTTTTAACGTCTTTCTAGGAGATGGAATATAGGAACAATTCTAAATTGACAAGTAACCAGCACCACAGCAAACAAATATAATCCAGCTGAAAAATGAATGAATAAGAGAATCATCAGCTTAAGTGGGTTAAAAAGACTTCTGCCATATGCTATTCCATAGTGGTTAATCTGCCTGATTCAGTCTTTCTCATGAAATTAATTTGGAACCATTGTAGATAATCAAGTCCTGATAGCCACAAAGCAGAAAAGTTTGGAATCTTCCCAGAAAGTGAAGCTCTACCGGGCAATGAAGTAAAAATTGATGAATGAGGAAAAAAACATTTCAGTTAGATTAATCCTTGTCTAGGAGTCTAACAGGAAAGAGAATAAAAAGGATGTTGAGGACATATGAAAGGGTTGAGAATCACTGAACTGCATTCAACATGCATTTTTGAGTGCCTATAATACGTGCCAGCATTGGGAATATCCACATGATCAAGACGTGCATATACATCTATTTCATCCACTATCCTGTCCTTGAACTCGTTTAGCCAAGTAGTTTTCAACCTTGATTTGCATATTAGAATTACCTGGGGACTTATTTCCTCTCTTCATGCCCAGACTGAACACCAGACCATCTAAAACAGAGTCAGAATTGGGTGGGAACCGTAATTAATTTTTTTTTTTCTCTTTTTTTTTTTCTTTTTTTTTTTTTTTTTAGCTCAACCACAACCTGCTTTATTGCTACTTGCCTTTTTTTTTTTTTTTTTTGAGAGAAAGAGAGAGAGGAAGTTTTTTTTTTTTTTTTAAGATAGAGAAAGAAGTAGAATAAAAGAGAAAAAAGAAAGAGAAAGAGGGAGAGAGAACGAAAATCTTGCTCTATTGCTCAGGATTTCATTTAAATCTATAAAATGCTTATGCAATTACTAAAAAGTGATCTATTTCCTATTATGTGATCACTTTTAGAATAGGTATAATATTGAAAAATATATGTTTTCTGGATATGGGGTGGTAGGCTCTGTAAATATTTATTAAATTTGCTTGTTTCAGGTCTGAGTTCAAATCTGGTTTGGTTTTTTTTTCTTTCTTTCCATTAGGTTGGTAGATCTACCTCCATCCCATTATGTTAAGTCTTTGTGTGTCCTTGCCTATAAGAAAGGTCTGAATACAGTGTACCGATGGGTTTTAACTTTTTATTCAGGTTTGTCTAACTGTATGT